>JBBPNO010000203.1:0-39346 GCA_038090915.1 Boletus eberwhitei
CCTTGCGCGGTATTTGATATAGCAGCAGAGGGTGTCGTCCTGTCGACGATCTGGATCTCCTCGTCATCACCATAGAGATCGTATCCCTGCGCGTTGGGATCGTAATACGAAGACTGTTGCAGGGTCGCGGACTGCGCAGGCTCTGTGGCTGCGGGACGCAATACCCCTGAACGTGGGGGAGACGACTGGTATGTGCTCGTCCAAGCTGGCTGCGATGGACTCGCCTGTCTTTGCGGGGTTGCGGGCTGTGCATATACACCTTGCCCCGAGCCCTGTTGTTGACCTGGTGCATAGGATGGGTAGTATGATGATGAAGCCGGTTTGGGGAACTGTTCGGGAGGGGGGTTCTGGGACCCAGACCACCCCTGACCTTGTTCGAATTCTTGCATCTTTGCTCTCACTTTAGAAATGATGGATGAAAACGTCTTCTTTCCCGCTACGAACGAATAGTCAGAAGGGAGATGTATCAACGAGAAAGATGGGATCGAATCGCCAGCTGACGAAAGGATGATGCCGCGACAGACGTACATTCAGCGATACGACTGAACCCTTCCTGGAACTCTCCCATGGTGTCCTTTCCGCCCTGACCTTGGGTCTGGGGTTGACCGCTCAAGTTGTTCCTCCCTCCCCGTCGAGGCTGATAAGCCTGATACGTCGTTTGACCCTCCGCACCCTGTGGCGGCCATGCCTCAGTGGCAGCTTGTTGTTCCTCGAGGGCAAGCCTCCTTGCAAGCTGCTCGTCGAGCGCTTCTTGTGAAAGACGCTGAGCATCAGAGGACGGAACGGATTGGAACTGGTTAGGTGATTGCGACACGGGTGGGGCGGGTGGAACGAATGACGGATCGTTCATCCCAAGGAGCACATCGAGCGCACGATCGTGATCATAATTCGTCGATTCGAGCACGGAAAGGCTGCATATGAACGCTCAGCAACCCAGGGCAAAAGACATGACGGTGAGATTTACAGACATGACGGCGTCGTCGAAATCTGGGAAGATGGCTTTGAGCGATGCGATGCGGGGGTCCGTCTGAGTCGGGTCTGTTTCCTGCATCATTGAGGGCTGCGGGCGTGTTGGTTGGGCGGACTGAGGTGGGGGCGAAGGAGCGAGGATCATGTCAGGGTCTTGCCGAGTGTTTCTCGCTGTCACTATGGACGGAGATGAATCTTGGTCGTTCGAACGTGTCCACGGATTATTGGTCTGTTCCGGGTCACTAGATTCAAGCTGGAGTGAGTGCATGATGGTTTGAGAGATCGTCCAATGGACAACTGACGCACCTTCTAGTAGCTGCGATCTAAGTCGTTGACGTTACTGGGAGCGCAGACAGCGTGACCGGCTGCTGTGGATTCAAGCTCGAGTGACCGCGCCGCAGTCAATTTCGGGTTGCTGAGCGGCTAAACAGCTGAGCAATCTGTCTGCGTGGCTGTGATCGGCCGCCAAGTTTAGAACGAAGACCATAAGTAGGTTACAGAAAGTAATGCGAAATATGAGAACTCGGATAGTCAAAGTCTGGGATGGCAAGGGCAAGAGATCCGAAAACAAGACAGGCGAACTCCCGGGATTGGTGCGTGGCAACTAGCTATAGTATATCGATGTGACGACGAGGAAGGAAGCGCATCGGTGGACTCGGACAGAGTACGATATCGGAGTCGGGTGAGCGGTTCAGCGGCAAAATAACCCTCCTTGTCTGTGATAAATTTACGTTTACAGTGTCATGCCCAGGCCCGTCAGAGGTTCCAAAGCTAGGATCTCGTAAGTAGAATAGCCGTGAAGACATCTTCCGCGATGTTCTGTCACTACCCATACAACTGCGCAAATTGATGAACACAAGGAACACAATTTTTTTTTCTCTTTGAAGTTTAAAAATGACCCGAGGAAACATTTCGCCGACTTCCGAGGATGGAACTATATTCGCCCAGGCAACACGCTACCCCTGATGACAATTTTTCCCGACCACTACTACGACCATCTCCACCACGACCGTCGGGCAGTTCGCGTGGTCGACAGCCGCCGCCCGGTCCGGGCCGCATTGTCAATGCCAACCTCCAACCGCCATCGGCACCTGCACCTGGTCTAGACTCTAACGTTATAACCGCTCAGGATGATGGTGCGAGTTTCGCGATGCACGAATCAATACGCCCACTTCCAAAAGTCTTGCGTCGAGAGGCAATGATGGCGGCGCTCAAAGACTTTTGCGCACCCTCTCTTGTGCCCACGATTGACTCATTGGCTCTGGACCTCAGGACCCTAAGCATCCCCAAACGTTTGATCTCACTTATCAAGACGTTCAAGGATCTGAGCAATATTGGTCTAAAGATTGAATACATTGCAAGGCAAGCGTACTATGGTAAAGCGAACGTCTGAACATCCGCTAACCAAACGCACAAAACAATACATGTTAAGCTAGATCGACGCGTCCAACGTCGGGCTAGCTCCCTCTAACATTCCAAACGGCGCTGCTTCAGACGCATTCCTCAACACATCCCACTCAACTTCATCCTGTCCTCCACCTCTCTCCATTTCCTCCACATATCCAAAGACCCTTCCACACAGATTACACGCAACACAGGCGTGACGCGCCTCAAAAACTTGGCGACGCCCTCTGGGTCCCCGATTGGAGAATCACGGACGTTGAGAACCTGGAGTACAGATGATGAAAACGGAGCACTCTGTTTCCATTCGTCGTCCCGACTGGCGTCAGCGTTGCACGGATCATCTTCCTCCTTCCTCTCCTGCTTGCCTTGGGTCCCCTGGTGTTCGTCAGGATGCTCCTCTAGCTTCGGCACGTCCGTCCCATCAAAGGCCAGTCTCAGCCTTTCCAAACGCGAACACCCCCTTGCGAACGTACCGACGCCGTTGAGCGTCGCTGCCACAAACCCCGGTAGATCCTTCGACTCCTCCACGCCGACCCACGGGATACCACATTCTTCGAGTTCTTGGAGATGTGCGCCCCACGCATTTGCGGCCTCTCGCAAGAATCCGTCGTCGATGGCAATCGTGCCGAGATGAAGCAGTCGGAGGATGCGGAGGTTTCGGAGAGCGAGGAGGGGGGAAAGAGTTTGGGAGGGGTGGATGAGGAAGGGAGACGTAGCGCTCGAGAACGGGCCAAGGTTATGCTTGAGCGTGAGAGAGATGGTACGCGGCGGGGACGTCGTGACGGCATCCCGACACGTCTTCTGAACCTGGCGGAAGAATGCTTCGATGAGCGTACTTGGTGCTTGTACGTCATATGAAAAGGTGATGGTATCAAGGAAAGGGGATGTGACGAGGGAAACGAGAGCTGTACATTGATCGAGCGAATGTGCCATCACTTTGAGAGACTTCAAGGCGGGAAATGTCCGTTTGCGAGTTACTCTACTTGAACCTTTGATTTCGGCAGAAGAACAGCCATTTGCCAAGAAATCAAGGGCAATGTCGCGACGCAAACATAAGCTCATCTCTCGCAGGTACTCCATCCCGACGAGACACGTCAAGCACTCGGCTGAGACATGGATCGTCCAACTCAGTTCCAGCTTCCGCAAAGACCTGAACTCCCCTTCCCGAAGCTTCACCGCCAAGGATAAATTTGACGACGCTGATGTAAAGGATTCGATTTTCAGAGTTTCTAATCGGATTGCTTTGATTCGTATAGCCTGGAAGAGGCTGTATACTTCTTCTCGTTGCGAAGCCCTCGGACATATGACGCTTAGACTTGTCATTGACTCCAAGTGTCGCTCGGTCGATAAGACGTTCGTCAACATATGTACCATCGGTGCAGCGACTGAAATGACGGAGTAGTCAAGGAGTCGGAGAGAGGGAAATAATGTGCCGAAATTCGACGGTGTGATGAGGGTGGCCAGGGCTGCATCGTCGAGTCTAGGAAGGGAGAACGACGCAGGTTGAGAGATGGACCGGATACGGTGAGCGTACTTCTTGACAGAGGACCAGTCCAGAGGCGTGGGGTGTCTCTTGAAAAACTACAAGGTTGAATCCAAAGGAATGAGCGTTGGCGTCATTACGAAGCAGGTGGCATGGAGCGAGGAGCGCGACTCACGATAGTCTTGCCTCGTTTAGTTAACTCCCAAAGGTCGGGTGGCAAGCACATGACCAACGGGGCAAGCGAATGTTGCGTCTTCCAGAGGACGTCGAGAGCGGGCTCTGCGAGTGCTTTGCACGTCCGTGCAAGTTTCGCGACGTCCCTGGAATTCCTGAGGTAATGACTGTCATGCCACGCCGGACGGTCATCCGCAAGAAAGTGGACAATGTAGAGTGTGAGTTCAGGGATGAGGAGACAGTGGTGCATGATTAAGATTGGTGAGAGGAGGACCCGACAAGTGATGAGCGATTTCGGACGCAACAGGAAAGTGCCGTCAACCGGTGTCACAGCCTGCCGCTGTAACGATATCGGCAGCTGAGAAATGATACCATGGCAGAATGGCCGCACAGGATTCTGGAAGTATCAATTCTGGTTTTCTCAGCCTCTTCGGTTCGAGTCCGATAAGAGTACACATTGGGTGGTTCATTGACACCGTATCGCCGCGGACAGGGGTCGTCGTTGCAATCCTTTACCACGTTCAATGGTCTCCCGTAGGCGGGCAGAGTCAACCATTCATGAAGCGGTACACATACGAGGAAGGTGAACGAGTTGGATGAGAAGGTGGAACTTTGGTCCGAAGCTTTTATCAAGCAAGACTCCACACGTGAAAGGCACGTTTGCACCATGCGACTTGCCGGGCCCGAACGGACATTCCGACCTCTGCACAACTCGTTCTTATAATAGGACTGCGTTCTTTTCCCCCGACCCTGTGGGACATGGCAGCTCATGGTGAGGTTGTTGCCTCGATATCATGAGCGTCGACGATGACGCCGCATCGCAGTATTTCCCTCGGTTTGTGAGTTTCCATTCCAATCCTGAAAAACAGCACATTGTGACACTAAATTTGGGTAGAACGGCCTCGGTCGGAAAAGCCCAAGGCACTGACATACAACATTAGAGGCATACCCGGATTCAGGATGCATCGTCAAAGTGACCAAACCCAGCAAGTCAAGGACATTGCTAAGATTTCATCGACCTGATCTAATACTCGCAGACCGTCCAACGCACATATCCTTGGGCTTCATAACCGTGATCATATCTGAATCTGAATTTTGTTTTGGAAGGTACACGGTCACGCGTGGCTGCTGACTCACCTTGTCAAGTACTTCCATCCGTTTATTTTGGTTCCTTTGAATGTACTTTTAGCTTTCTCTGAACGCGTGTGCACTCAGGAAACGCAAATGACATATTACCGTGCGTGACGTCGCTCGTGTGATCGCGTTTTCTGTCGATATGGCTCCATCTCTCTCCTTTCTTGTGTATGCCAGCGCTACGAATGACTCTCTTCAGCAGCTGACCTCACACCCAGACCGAGTTCCCGTCTAGTTTGAGCTACCGTCTCCAATCTGGCGCCGAGGAGGTACGTAGCAGGCTGTAAGCAGGGCGTTTAATAAACTTGGTCAGTTGTGATGCAACAGATGTCATGGACGTTGTTCCTGATCGTTGGGTCACTTGCGCGTGTGGAATAACCATGCCACATGGTTGTCGGCCCGGGTGAGTCCCTGCTTTACAGTGCCAAGAATGACTATCTCACTTTCACCCTCATGCTGTTTCAGTTAGACTCAGCTTCGAGCCCATTACTATACACCGACTTTCTACTTCTTGCAACTCATCTCTGAAATAGTGGTCCGTGGCACACGGCAGAATTCCCCCCAACTCCGCCATACGATCGGGTCATTCGGTATGGAAACCAATGACACTTTCCTCCGCTCGTGACTACCGTATGATAATTTCACTGACATACACTCCTCCACCGGATCTATCTTTGCGTCACTATAGGTTTTGCTGGCAAGGAACATGCTCCACACGGCTTAACGGGTGATGATATGGTGATCGCCTAACCAAGGCTTTCGGTCGTTCTCCTGTTCTATATAAGAGTATGCTGGAACAAGAGAAACAGAATTCAATCCCGTTGGCCTCCTCGACGATGTATTCCTTGCTCCTTGCCTTTGTCGCGCTTGCCGTCTCTGGGTGTGCGGAAGCTGCAACATATTCGAAACACACTAGTTTATCCGGGAATGCGTTCACTAATGCGTTCGCATTCCAGACGATGGCCGATCCAACGCATGGACGAGTGTACGTGATGCCCACCGTTTGCTGAGATGCTGATCTGATGGTATAAGGTAGTAATTTTGTTAGCAAATCGGATGCACAAAGCCTTGGCTTGTTGTCGGTGTCTGGGAACACTGTAACACTGCGGGCAGATGATACAACCGTTCTCAGTGCCAGCGGACCTGGTCGAAACTCCTTCCACGTCATATCGAATGCTCAGTACAGCACCCACGTTGCGATGTAATTGCAACAATTATTATTGCGTATTTCTTTCCCGCTGAAAAAATTTCAGTTGGGATATTGCCCATATGCCTGAGGGCTGTGGAACATGGCCGGCTGTCTGTAAGTTGCTTGTTTATCTGAATATACAGAGCGCTCAAGTATCTTTCAGGGTTTGTTTTGCGCTTCACATCGAAACGTTTTACTAACACAGTGCCTGCCTGATCTTGGTTGTATATAGGGTGAGCCTGTTCTGAATCTTGAACTTCACCACGAAGAATGACACTGTTCCTAGTATGTCGGTACTACTTGGCCGAATGATGTGAGGACCACATGCACGTCCATTACTGATGTGTCTAATGGTTACTGCACAGGGTGAAATCGACGTCGTTGAGGGCGTCAATGACCATCCACCCAACCAGTCCACCCTACACACGACTGCTGGTAGGTATCCCAGCGGTGGATTTGACGTACTGTTTCTTATGCTCCCGCAGGTTGTACCATGCCAGCGTCTCAACCCATGACTGGGTACGCTCTTCACGTTCTTCACAAATACCTGCAGTCCCACATCTCCATCATTGCAGAACGATGTTGGGAAGTAATTGCGATGTCTACACCGATGGCAATAGCGGCTGTGGTATAAATCTCTCTGATCAGAACAGTTTTGGGCCAAACTTCAACGACAATGGCGGTGGCTGGTAAATTTCACCTTTCACAGGCGTCGATCGAGGTTGCTAATCCAACTAGGTATGCCATCGAGCGGACCTCCACTTCCATCGGGATATACTTTTGGGGACGTGGTAGTTCATCCGTTCCTAGTGATGTAAAGACTCCCGGGAGTAGCGTTGATACTGGCAACTGGGTAATTGATTCGTATCGAGGTCTGGGGCAATATCACTGATAGTCCAATCAGGGCACGCCTGCGGCTTACTTTTCAGATGCACAGTGTGATTTTGCCTCTCATTTGGCAGCATTGAATATGGTCATTGACCTGACCTTCTGTACGTGGCACTCCACTTTTCTGTGCGGGGTAGGCCGTAAATTGATGACTTGTTTTCGCAGGTGGAGATTGGGCTGGCCCCACTTTCGGCTCGGATGGATGCCCCGGGGACTGTACCGGTGAGCTCTGCCAAGTTGACCTCTCCTTTTGGCAAACGAAACTGAATCGTTCGGTCAGCTTATGTGAACGCCAATCCAGGATCATTTTCGAATGCCTACTTTGAGTTCAACAGTATCGACATCTACGAGTGATCGTCGTGCCCGCGGGGACTTTTTTACTTTTTTACTTCATTGCTTGAATCGCGTACCTACTTCTACTTCTTTCAGAAGCCACATGGACTTGCTATTCGTGTGCGTATGATATTAATTGTGTTTGCAAAGCTGCACCGAGTAGCGAAACTGAGCGAGCCGTGGAGTCTTGCCGAGCCGCGCTGAGCCTCAAAGGTCCCTCCGTGCGTACACATCATCTCTTTCATTCCTCGATCACGAAAGCCAAATGTAAGCGCCACCAAAAATCGACCAAGTTTTAGCGTCATTACAACTACTTTACGACCGAGGAGAAACTCGAGCAGTCACGGGTTTCGTATTGTCGTCATTTGCTGCCGCGATGCGTGTCCCCCTGGTCACGGCCCGGGTGTTCCTCAGGTACGGCTGACCTAGGCGGTTGCCTGGGTTATCTCACTAGTGACGGTGTAGTGTCTGGTGACTTCAGGCAAGTATGTAGTAGGATAATAGCGGGTATGTCTGCTGCGGGTCGGATCAGCGGCCCACTCCCCGACACCAAAGGGCTCCACAGTTGAGGATCCAGCGGTTCTTCACGTCCGGAGAGCGACTCCTTGGTTCCCTTGGAACACGATGGCAGGTCATAACCTGCAGGCTGCAGTCAAGCGTTCCCTGAACTTCAAAGTTGTTATTGTAACGTGTAGCCACGAGTCCGTCCTGACGTGCCGGGGCTGCGAGCGATGGCAAGGATCGAAATTAAGTTCGTGTACATAGGATCCGACTCCAACTTGGATGTGGGAGAGATTCGGTCGACCGAGGTTTTCTGGAATCTGTTTTCCCTTGGAGGAACTTGCTAAATCCACCTGCTCTCGATCAAGAGTTTTGTGATAACTTATGATTAAGGACAAACTGCCATACATTACGCATCGAGACTACTTTCAGTGCGACGATAAAAAAAACGATTAAATTATTAGCTATACGGTCCTCTATTTGTGACGGATCGATGGTTTGAAGTGTCCAGGTGAACATCTACTGAATGAGGATGCGCTTGGCCTGCTGTTCGGGAGAGGTCTTTGGGAACGTGATCGTCAAGATGCCATTCTCCATCTTGGCGTTCACATCCTCGGGCTGACATGCTGCGTTAGCATCCACCGTCGAGACAAAGTCAGTCCATGAGCTTACCTTGGTCCCAAAGGGAAGCTGCAACGTCCGGGAGAATTTCCCGGAGCGGCGCTCACGAACGACATAGCTCCCTTCTTCCTGAACGTCCGAACTAGTCGTTTCGCCAGAGACCGTCAAACGGTTCTGGTGGACATCGATGGAAACGCTTTCTGACGTCCAGCCGGGGAGCTCAAACGTCGCCGTTACGGTATTGGTGTCCTTGGATTCGTGAACGTCCAATCTAGAGAGAAGATTTAGTAAGGATGACGAGAGAAATGCGGGGGAACTCGAATACCTTGGACGGTAAATGTCGCGCTCTCGCGATGTGGCATTTCTAGCCACCGTCGAGGAAGCGCGGGCACGGGGGCCTGGGCAGGACCGAGCTGCGGAAGCGTCTTCGAAGAGACGGTCAAACTCAGTGGCGGGGTCGTAGTAGAAGTGAATCAGGGACATTTGTGATGTCTTTAGAGCTGGTACGATCGGGGCTGCTGCTTGGAACGAGTGATGGAGTCGTTCGTACAGGTTGTGAAGATATCGTGATGAGCAAAACGGCTGTGGATGCTCCTCTTTTTATAAGGCTCAGCAGTGGCATCTGTAATGTTCTGGATCAAAGGAGAACACATAAAATGTTAGCGCGACAGGGGGGGTCTATCACTTTCGAGCGTCCCCTTGACGGTTCGGCCACTTTCGAGGACGTTCCAACCTGGGCGGTGAGTCCCGTTTTGGAAAGTGGACATTGTTGAACATCTGCTTGGAAAGTTGGAAAACCTCCTTCAAGCACAACAAAACGACGTGTGTCCGAACGTTATGATGGAGGACGCGGACATGGACGCGTTCGTGCGATGGTTCCGGTCGAGTGGAGGATACGTTGATACGAAAGCGATGGGTATTACAGAGTATCCAGGCAGTGGACGTGGAGCGATTGCACTGTGTGATATTCCGGTGTGTGCGTTTATCGATCCCGGTTGGTGTCGCTCACGGTGATTTTGCCCCATCGTTCGAATGGTGTGAACATGACAGGAAGGATATACCCTTTTCACGCTCCCGCGCACAATCACGCTGTCAACACGAACGTCTCCCCTTCCCTCTCTCTTTGGTATTAACGCGTGGCGTGCACATGGATTGCACAAGGGTTGGGTTGGGTTGATATTGTGTATGATGTGGGAAGATGCCTGGGCACGCGAATCGGATGCCATGGATGGGGGCGCACAGAGCCAGCAAGACGTACAGACGAAATGGGGACCGTATATGCGCACTCTCCCAACAACATTTGATACGCCGATGTTCTGGAGTGCAGAGGAGCTCGAGGAGCTCCAAGGGACGGCTGTGGTAGGTCGGTCAATCAACCGAATCCCTATCGGAAGTGTTCGTTTGAGCTGATACCGGATACCTTTGGGATCTTGGTCACGTTGATGCATGACAGATAGATAAAATCGGCCGCGACGATGCGGAGCGTGCATACTCTGAACAGCTCGTTCCGGCCATCAACGTGAGTGCACATTCTGCTGCTTTGCGGTTTCACCCCTCGATTTGACTATTGTCCCTAGACATCCCCTGCTCTCTTTCCACTCTCTCATCATGGGGAATGGTATACCCTTGATGCATATCACCGTGCTGGGAGTCGCATTTTATCACGCAGCTTCACAGTCAGCCGTTGGACAGATAATGATGAAGATGAGGACAAAGATTGCCACGGTGGGGCAGGGGAAGGGGAAAGCGATGCAGGCGATACCGAAGATCCCCATCCGAATACCCCAATCGAATCGTCCATGCACATCGACGACGCTCGTCCTCACCCGTCTTTACTCGAAGACACCAACGAACGACTGGACTCAGATTCGGAGGATGACGAGGATGACGATCCTTCAGATGTGGCTATGGTGCCGATGGCGGATATTTTGAATGCAAGGTGGGGAAGCGAGAACGTGAGCTTAGTCCTTTCGTGTTTCGCGTGCATTTTAGTTTCTCTTATACGCTCAAACGTTTTCTGTGTCAAGCGTCACATCATTGAAAATGGATTAGCCAACTGATGCTTACAATCGCTTTTTAGGCAAAACTATTCTACGAACCGTTTGTGCTACGAATGGTAACCACGAAGAACGTTAAGCAAGGCGAACAGATCGTCAGTGTGCTTTCCCCCTCGCCTAGCCATTTCTCTCACTGCTTTCGCTCATTCGTCTCTTCTCGTCACCGACTCCGTGGCAACAAAAAAAATTCAATCACGGATGCCTACGGACATACATCATCAATAGTTCAATACATATGGCGACCCACCAAATTCAGAGCTTCTGAGGCGATATGGACACATTGATTTGGTCCGACCACATTCCTCTTCATCTGCGCCAACGCCTGATGAACGTGGAGACGTGGAAATGAAAGGTGACTCAGATGTGGAGACCGTCATGCATTTGGGCAATCCTTCAGACGTTGTAGAAATTCGGGCAGACTTGGTTGTCCACGTTGTACAAACGACCAATTTTGGGTCCAATGCAAAAGATGCGCATGCACGCATCGAGTGGTGGCTTGATGAGGGTGAGGACGAGTATGTCTCACCCCCTCCTTTATTCCTGCTCGTCGACCTGCCTCGGCATTTCTCTTTGCTGGTTCCGCTTTAGTCTTGGGGATACTGACTCCTTCCATCTGTTCTTTCAGTACCTTTGTGCTGACTCTGCCCGAGTCTGGTTCCCACTCGTCTGCGATCTTGCCTCCCTCCCTCATCTCACTCACTCGTCTCCTAATCTTCTCCGAACCTGATTTCGAGAGCGCTCGTTCAAAAGGAAGGCTTCCAAAAGGAAAATTGAGCAAGGTCGATGTCAACGATAACAAAGATGTGTTGGAGATATTGGACGATGTATTCAAGCAGCGCGAGAAGATGTATATCGGCGGAAGCGTCGAGGTTCGCTTCCACTCGATTCTGGCTATGACCCTTGTCAACTTACATGCCTTCTTCAGCACGACGAGCGCCTGCTTTCCGTTGCAGAAACACTCACCAGGCGTAAACGACACGCCGTGATCGTGAGGTTAGGCGAGAAACGAATTCTGAGGGACATCAGGCAAACATTAAGGGCGATGCTTGCCGAACTTCGGGCCACTAGCATCAATGGAGCTGGACACGGAGATGAGAAAGGCGACAGGAGAGACAGAGAGGGTGGGAATCATGGCAAAGATACGGGTGGTAGCAGAAAACGTGTCATCAAAGGTGCAGAGGGGGATCGTGGTTGGAAAAAGGCACGAAAATGATGGTTTTGCACTTGTTTGCTTGAACTGCAATTGGATGGCTTCACTTCTTTCACGCACGCAGTCCATCGACTTTTGGAAACGTTGGTTTGGTCAATATAACCTCGATATGGCCACCTTCTCGATGGAGTTTTGCTGAATATCTCAATGTTATCCGAGGGCAGTACGCAGGTGTGATCCTGCAGACGATGTAGAAACAATATATGTCATCAGATAGAATCAGGGAAAGTGTACGGACGGTATACATCTTATCTAGAATCATGGAAAGTTCTCGTTACGCACCGAACCAGGCGACCCTAGATTTCATTCACCTGTTTCTGCTGAATGGGGTGCAAGTTGAATGGATACAGTTGTCATGATATTTGATGATCCGATCCCATACTCTCCCTTGAGGCAAACGTTCGCGAGCGCTGGAGAGTTCGCTGCGGAATCGTTAATCAATCTCTGACCACGCGTGTGAAGCCGGTGAGTTATTGCAGCCACACACCTTTTGATTTCGACCTCCGCTGCAGGGTTTGGTTAACGAAACATGGATAATGAACCTTGCGAAGGGGGACGTGGATGTCGAATCACGTCTTCGGTACCCAAAATGCACACACTGCCCGAGATTTTTGAATGGAATTGTGAGTTATTCCAATGAATGTATACAGTATTATTCACCGTCGATAAGGAGCGGGTCGATATTTTATCCTACCCAAGAACGGGGATCCTGACCGCTGATGCATCATGATCAAGGCACCATAACAGAACGGTGGGAATATACCATCACCATTGCGTACACGTGTATGACAGGGGGCTCGAACATTGGGCGGCTTAATGCTGACTCCTGAGCGCTGAACTGTGGACATGCTCGACTGGCAGCTAATATTGGTATCGCTCTTAACATGCGTCGACAAAACTTCCACAGAAACCCTTTCTGTGCACGACGCGGCTTATGCGGTCAATGTAAATGAGGCCGACATGAGAGGAAACCAAAAAAGCTTGCCTACGTTGCCGTCTGAGCCTCCATTGTCAGCTTATTCTGAATGGACTCCACTCGGGCTGCGTCCCTCCTCGGTCAACTTGCCACCTGACTCGGGGGGGAACTGGAATATGGCATGTGTTATGCTTGGAATTATGGTGTGCAGTGGACTGACCAAAGATTTCCGTTGTGATATCGGAGCATTGCCGTCTGTCTGTGCAGCATATCGATTGGATTTTCTCCTTGAACACCTGCCCTAGTATCAGATACCGTTCTTTTCACTCCTGCATCGGGAGGGACTAAAGTGTTTCCTTTTCTTTTCCCCCCAGCTGGACATCCTCCTCTATTTGGATCGTATCCACTCACAACCTCTCGATTCGATCTGATGCCCGTCCTCCATCATGGTCGACTCATCGCCCACACAAAGTCGAAGCCACAAAGTGGAAGAGCAGATCTACTCTCCCCATGTCTGCGTTCATTGAAAACACGAAGCGGGTCACGGCTGCTCTCGGTAGAACGATTCCTCGGGTAGACTCGGAGTTGATGAAACCCATACTCGAGTAGCTAGGCTGGACCCCCAACCATTCCAATCCAAACACCCGCCATTCTGATGGATCGTGCCAGTGGGCTTGCCATGTGCAGTAAACATTGTGAGGTACACGAACTATATTCTTAACAACGGGATGCCAGGGTTCCTTTTTGCAAGCTACCTTCAAACCAGCGATATGCTTGGGCACCAGCTCAAAGTAGAGGTGAGGTGAGTCTACGGTGGACTCTATCCAGCGACAGATGTTAGTCAACCTCGATTTAGTGGCAATGTTCTGCGCACAGGAGAGACAACGTGTCGAGGATCACGTACCCCGTCTGTGATCACAGTCTTTGAATAGATTCGCACTACGCCGGAAGGAACGCATTGACAATTAGATGTCCTCGTCTTGTCTTGTTCGCATCATGGGCCCTGGCCTACATCCGTCTTCTTACCTATCTCAGTCGACAAAGTAGGGTCGGAACAAGCTTTCCCCGGGGTACTATTTGCAAAAAGGCTGGCCTTGTAAGCAGATATCCCGATAACCCTCCATTGTCAATTGTCGACAGAAATGGCACCTCGCTGAAATAGGCGGACACGCGGCGTAATTTGCGGGTAAAGTTTGAAGTAATACGCATCGCAGACATGACCGTCTCGAACAGCAGTCGAACGAGTTGTCCCTTTTTAATAAGCCTATTGCCGATTTGTTGACGCGAAAAAAATGGAAAAGAAGCTGGATCCGATACTTTGTGCAAAGGTCGATGACATGGTCCGGCTTGCGGCTGAAGCTGAAGCTGAAGTCCGTCACTTCTGCCTGATGCGGGCATGTGGCTCTTCTTTCCCCCTGAATCTCCCCCCACAGCCATTTGCGCATGGCCCTACGGATTGGGTTTCAACATCAACCACGGATCCTTTTGTCGCTAAGCTCGCACAACCTCTCGATCAACTGCCGTGAATGCCCCATCTGTTTCGTGCATCATCACCCGATAACACCGCGCGATCTGATCCTGCGAACGAACAAATCACTATCTGATAACCCTTCGGTTTGATGGAAGCGCACGGTACCTACCACCCACCGCCACGATGGCTTGTTCCGCGTTATGTACCCGAGCCTTCACCCGCACTCCTTGCGATCGACAGCTCATCATTTCAGGGGCGCTACGACACGCCCATGGATAAATTGACGATCCGCATAGAACTTACCTTTCCAAGCTATCGGGAAGAAGTCCGCGAAACGATATTTGTGTGCAATGCCACCGAAGCATATTACGGATAGGCAAGGCTGTCAGCTCAATTTCCGCTAAAATATGGGGAACATATCACGTGTGGTGTGCGTTGCATCCCCACTCCTTTCAGTGACCAACTTTGGCCCCCTTATTTGCGCACAATCACAATTGCTTCCTTCGCGATGTCATCCACGAGAACGAGTCTGCATCTTGAGAGTCACCGGCATCTGTGGCTTCCCAGCATGCTGGGGCAAAAATAATTTGTGATAACTTACAATAAACCCATCAGGACACAATTGGCTCGCAGGTCTCGCAACTCGCACAAACCTTTCCTGTGAGAAACCGAAAGATGCAGCCACATAACTCGCAGTGTGGAATGGAATGGATCCCTACTTGATGCATTTAGGAACACTCACATTTGTGTCCAGCCACGAGAATGACTTGGAGCAGCCAGCACAACGGACCGTTGTGCTAAGGATGGGCACCGCTCAAACTTGTGTTGACCGGTCCTCCTTTATGCTCTGCACGGCGCCGAACATGAAATAAGGTTAGCAAGTCAAATGGGTGGAGCAAGGACGGCAATGGTTGCAGTGAAAAGGTCTTCCTGGGCAAGTTGCTGGTTGACCGAATGCATAACCACTGCTAACCACACGACTGAATGCATTCAACTCAGGGGGGCAGAAGTTAGACCAGGACACCAGTCGTGTGAGAATCCGAGCTTACACTTACTGTCTTGCTACCGGGAGCGAACGTTTTGGTGTGTACCGTCAGCCTGTACAGTCTCGAGCCTTTTTTCCAATTTGCAGATCGAGATCATCGATGCTGTTGGATTCACTAACTAGATAGCATGAAAATCCTTCTGGAATGAATTGCCATGTCATGGTAACCACTGGAGACGGCGTGTCGCCACAGATTGTGAAGATGCAGAGGGCAAGCTATATTATGGAGTGCGGGAACGATCGACAGTTCGAGTGGGAGTGAGGATAAAGATAGGTGATCGGAGGTGTTTCGTGGCGGAAGATGGTGCTAGAAATGCAAAACGAGTAGAGATTGGTGAATGAAGATTTATGGGTCACTGTGGGCTCGTCCCAGACTCTCTGGCCTTGAATTAGTGAGGAAGGTAACGAGTGAGCGCGCTGAAGAACTGGCACTGCCACACTGTGACGAGCCGTACTTGGCTAGTGACTTCAACGAACCTACGTCGAGCGAGAACACGATGCAAAGCCAGGAATCGTTGGTATGGAAATGGATGCTCCGGAGAAAGTGTAAGTGAGGACGACAGACGTTATTCATATCATATTCTAGATGTTAAACTGATGAACATTTTGCGCGACGAACAAGCGGGAAACGGTGGAGGGATGGTGGATCTAGCATCCTGATCATTCTCGCCCACCGTACACATTGGAGGCACCCGAAATGCGATCGGCCCACACAAGCGGCTATTCAACGTCGGGCGATAGCTCTACACCACTCTACAAAGTCATCCACCATACCTTCAGCCCAGTTCCACATCACTTCCAAGGCAGCTTCAAATTCGCCATTGTCCCAATGTTGCTGATCGCTCTCAGGCTCTTCGGTCAGGTTGAACCTCAGTACATCCTTCACTGTGACTAACCCCTTCAGAGAGCCTAGCTCCTCGACAAGGATAACACGGGGCCTTTACCAGAATTGTATTGAGCGGGAAAGAGTGCAGACCTTAGAAATCGACTCACCCCATGCGCTTGAAAAGCTGCATTACGATCTCGAGGGGTAACCGCGGAGACACAGTGAGAGGTGTCTATAGAATATCCCTCGTCGATGAAAGAGAAACCCGAATATCAAGAGTGGTACATACCTGGTTCACCCAGGGCCACAGCTTAAGAACATTATTGGACGCCGTGGTTTCTAGTAATTCAACTGCAACCTCTTCTTCAGCTCCCAGAGCCGATCCTGATGTCACCCCTGACAAGACAAAGTCGTCCTGATCAGACGCTTGTCGGCTGAACGAGCAAGGCGTTTCCAGCAACACATCACCCATGTGTTGGGCCTTGTCTGTAACACGATGAGGTTATAATTTCCGACTCATCAGGTTTGCACGAAAAAATACCTAGTACATAGCGCAGTTCAGTCCTGCCAATATAACCGGAAAGGGCCTTGGATGACTTAGAAGCCACAATCGGGAAGCCTTTCACACCAGTTGAAGCGAGTACGTCCTCTGTGAAAAAAGGCACACAGGTTAACGAAAGGACTACTCGTTCGCTTGAACGCCCTACCGACATCGCTGACACTCATCCCTGAAGCATAAAGGAGGGCCAAGTCTTTCTTCATCACCTCGGAGACTGATACACATCAGAAGGTTCAAGGGTCCACACGGCATCATGAGCTTAGATAACTAACCTGCCACATTTGATGAATATTCGTGTTGATCCAGTATGGGGTAGCCATTAAACCGGATACTCTCGTCGGCTATCCCGCGCGTTCCAATGAAGTCGCCGACAGCTTTTGTGACTAGAATCACCATCTATGTGACCAAACAACGATGAAGGCGGAGATGGAATGTGTCAACCAATCATGACTAACCATAGTTGGCAAGATATAGGTCAGCGCGCCGGTGAGCTCAAACATCACTACGACGACAGTGACGGTTATTCGCATAACACCACTCAAGGCGGCCGCAGCCCCAAGAAATGCATACGTGCCAGGGGTGATGCATGGGATATCTGGGTCGCAGACAGCAAACATTCCAGATTGGGGATATGCTCTGATGTAATCACAAGTTAGTCACAGAATAGACGTTTTTCAAAATTGCTTACCTGTATATAGATTTAACGATAATACCAACCATACGACCAAACGTAGCTCCGATAGCCATAGATGGCACAAAGATGCCTGCTGGAACCTTAGATCCATACGAAATAACAACTAACCCCATCCGTATGACAGTGGCTAGGAGCAGCGAGTTAACCATGGGCCATTGCGCGGAGAGCCTGGCAAAGCATTCAATTTAATCCAAGTATGAAGCTGAGATGCACTCACTGGCACAAATTATCGTAATCACCTCCACCTTCGCATTCACGGAACAAGATGGACATCATCTCAGTCATGTCGATGCGTAAGAATCGGTTCGGATATCCGACAATCGCGGTCAGAATGACAAGTCCGACGGCCTCTCCTACCGCGTGGTTTGCCAGGTGCTTCCGGCGAAATGCTGCAACTTGCATGTTAAACTTGACCATGAACGCGCCATAGAGTCCCTGTTGGATAGATCTCAGGGCCTTACCAAAAAGATAAGTGTAATTTGACACTAACGCCGAAAATTCCAAGGATCACAAAGAAGATGATCTCGAAGAAGTGCCAGCTACGGTTATACGTCACTTGAAAAAGAACGAGCTTTCCGGTGCGGAAGGGATTCATGACCTGTAAGGATACATGAGGATGCATCATGAGGTGTGAGAATATGCACGGACGGAAAGTGTGAAGGTAGCGACCAACGCACAGACAAAACTCCGCCACATAGTCTTGATACTGAATATGTGGCTCATTTCCTGTGGAGAACGTTCAGTAAGAATTTACTGAGAATGCGGACAACGTCGAGAAGTCACCTCGATTGAAAATAACACGCCTCCGATTGGCGAACCAAAAGCGACGGCGACACCGGCCGCGGATGCAGCCGTGATGACCTCTCTCATTTTACCTGAAGCAGGCGTGAACACGAGTAATAAAGGCATAAATGAGTTGTCACGAACTTGAACTTCGAGAGAAGCGTCGGGACCATCCGGCAACCAGGTACCCAATACAGCAAGCAACGTGCACAGACGGTCCTTCTTTTCCAACAGACAAGCCAGAGGCAATGATCAAAGGCTGTACCTGATTAGCACCCTCACAAATGCGCGAGTCAAGGAACGTACTAGAGTGAGACTCTTGATGAAGAACGTTCCAAATCCAAGGAACCCTTTCATAACGAAGCCTGCAAGGATGCATTTAATTTCCGAGATTCCAGAGCCTGCAGCATATTGTGCCATAGTGCGAACTAGATGAGCTGCTACAAATGCGAAGATGGCCTGTAGAACATATGAGAATCTTCCCATGAAAACCGAATCTGGTAGAACATACTGCAAATGAAACATAGGCTAGCCATCGTCCTGGGCTGACTGAACTCCAAGGGTGCCATACTGAACAAAATTCGTCATCGCTGTCGACTTCCCAGCAGCAAAATTGTTGATTCAGCCACCATCCATCAGTACAATACCCATTTTTGATGTCAGAAAGCCATTTGGTCACAATGGAAATAAGCGCAGCGTTGACACCAATGAATATACCTAGTAGCACTCTCAGCCAAGGCCAATTGCTACAGCGGAATGGGAGACGGACCGATCAAGGTTATCAGGAGCCAAGATTCGCCTGCAGTCATCAGCTTCCAACATTGTGCCCACACCCAAGCGGGTGTGATTTCGCCATTTGGGCCGCGGTAGGCAGTGCGCGACTTGTCAGCATCACGAATCCGCCTGTTCCTCTCTATTATCGAATCTTGAACCCAGTCTAAGGTAAAGAGGATTACATGAGCGAACCGAACGAAACCACGAGGTGCACACCGCGGACATACCGATAGTGGTAAAATCCTCGTATCGCCTAGGAGCTGGTCAGATTCATCAGAAATTGAACGAAAACGAAACAAACCGAATTTGTTCCAGTTCTTCCTCATATTCCTCACCGTCCTGGGGTCGCATGTAGTGGCCACTTTCACGAGTCATTAGAACGGGAGCTGAATCGGTTCCACTCGGTTGACAATGCGCCAATTAGGAAAGCGGAGAGGTATCACGTGACCACCAATATTCTTTGACCTCGAACTTGAATTTAACCCAGGTTTTACAACATTAACTCGAATAGGTCAGATGGGCCAGTGTAATGGCCCATCTGCACAGCAACCGTCAATGGAAGAGACCGTTCTGGGCGAACATCAGCTGTCGGTTTGGGCAACTACATGATGTTTCAGTGTGCTTCGGGTTCCGTCGAGATTTCCTGCCTTTGGAAAGCCAGCCATCTACACGACGGCGATCAAGACGGACACGCGCCTTTGGGCTGGCACGTTACCTGAGCCATTCCCGGGATGTTGCAATCTGAGTAAGTAGCCTTGAAATGGAACACGTTTGCCGAACCTCAGGCTGGAGGTATGTAAGCTGGGACTTTACTCATTCCACCATGATTCTTCCGCCCCGACGTGATAGCTGTATGGGTCCAATGTCGTGCGTGCGTCAACCATCGTGAATTTTACGATTCTTTCGTTGACCGGCTAGTTTACCTTTCAGAAATTCTGATCAATGCGGACCTTGTGCATTGCATCAAAGCAAATGATGCTGGCACAACACATTATTTTACATGAATGGAGTCGTCCTTTCTCCGAAATATTTACCGATCTTTGCGGGTATTCTGGCCCAAACTGTGGGTGAACGTGCGTCTTTCGACTCGACGGGCTCGGTCAACCCATACCTCCTTCTGATGTGACGGTGACTCCGGTCATTGATCTCCTTTACGTCCCTGTGGTATGATGGTATGTACACGTCTTCTATAATCTCCCCAACGGACACAATATTCCATTTGTAGCTGCCTAGACTCCATCTCCACAGCTGCGTACGTACTGTGTATGCTTCTTTAGACCGGGGATATCGTGACTATTGACCCACCAACAACGGGTTTCTTTGGCATCCGATGATCGGATGCATTGAAAACGGAATTTTATTTCCATGGTCAGGGAGATGCATGTCCCGTATCACTTTTATCTCACATTAAATGACTTATTACAGCATCGACTGAGGACCAGTAAAAGCCAAGAGAAAAATTGTTCTCCGAAAACCCCGTCACTCCTTCAACCTCTGTCAAGGTTAATCTCGCCTGCAGCCTGGTACTTTTTCTGTGGCGGATCTCGGAGCAAGTTACATATCCGTCTAGCGACCGCAAGTACATTGTCACCTGCACTTAGACGCTCCGATGCGACTGATAGATAAAATGTCATGAGCCATACGCTTTCTCGTACGTCCGTCACTTCCGAGATAAAGGAAGCAGAAGAATAGGTTCCGACGGAGGGCTCGAGAGCACATGAACCGGACAAGTTTAAGTGAAACGGACAACAGGTTGACGTCCTCGAGATCGTCCCCCGACCACTTTGGAAGGATGTGGATAGCCGCGGGATCACCCCCTTCTGGAAGGCTCCTCAACCTCACCATATCAAGCACATACCTGCTTTGATACGCAGACGCATACGGCATTGGAAACGCACCGTAATGATCTTGGCAAAGAAATCGCGCAACCCGTTTCCAACGTTTTCTCTCCCCTCCGTTATGTTGGGCCATCGGGATCAAAATTGCGCTGCGTCGTGGGTACACGTTTCATATTTGTGGGTATAAATTTTATTTATTTCGCCCTTGCTGTGAAACCAGACTCATCTGATCGCATGGGGGTATGTGCCGCGCCTCCCCTTGTGTGAGGAGCAGTATGAACGGCCAAAAAATACACATTATAGTTGACGTGACGCGACGTTACACGGACAACTCGACATATCGTAAACCGTTTGTTCTGTACGTTTACGATTCAGACTCCTAGATGTGAACTTGCACACGTAGTACTGTGGGAACACCGCACGACGATTCAATGCAACTACGCTCAAAGGCTTTCCATGTTAGGGGTCAATAATGACAAATTGGGATGATTACCAAGCCGGCGGGATGACTAAGCACACCCGTACCGAAGCCATGTCGCTGAACGGAGGCTTAGTTGGCAAAAGGGCTTCTTCGCTCACCACGATGTCCACCACGGCCGACATCAAAGTACCCTTTTTTAAGAAGGGAAAATCACGCCCAACGACGACTCGACGTCGATCGGGATCACCTGGACTACCTGCCGCATCAACCACCACCACCAGCGCCTCCGCGTCCTCGCGTACCCACACCAGCATACCATCGTCTGAAGTCGTCCTCCCCACACGCAAAGCCGCTACGAATCTGTTGAGCGCGGGAACCAAACGGACGGTTGCTCAGCGCACAGATAACGATATCGACGATGACGAATCCACTCGAGAAGGACCAGACGTCAAATGGACCGCTGCGGGCTCCCACACAAACGCTGCGCTCGACATTATCGCTGGTGACGAGCTCGAAGAGGTTCTCTCCAAGCGACGTCGAAAAGAGCGCGAGGAACGCGGAGAAGTCGAAGAGGAGGAAGCTCCAGATGGGGTGTACAGGGGTCAAAAAGCCTACCGCAGTCATTTGAAAAAAGACAAGGAGCTACCCAAGGCGATGCGGGTTGGTCCTCAGAGGAGTGCGAACACGATTCGGACAGTCACCATCGTCGATTACCAACCCGATGTGTGCAAAGATTACAAAGGTACGTTTTTCTGCGCTTATCATTCGAACGATGGCGCGGATCATGAGGCTGACATACGCATCACCTACACTTAGAGACCGGCTACTGCGGTTTTGGAGATACATGCAAATTCTTGCATGATCGTGGCACCTGTGAGTATCATCTGGAGTGTGCTGCGTTTTCCAGGAACGAGACTGAACCCTGCATTCTTAGATCTTGCGGGATGGCAACTTGATAAATTGGCCGAGAACCCCAAAAGACAAGTGGAAGACGCGTCCGATTCAGACTCGGACGAGGACATTCCATTTGCTTGCCTCGTTTGTCGGAAACCATATACAGATCCAGTGGTCACACGGTGTGGCCATTATTATTGCTCATCCTGCGCGATCAAGCGCTACGCAAGGAATCCAAAGTGCTTGGCATGTGGTGCTCCTACTGGAGGCATATTCAATAGAGCTGATAAAGTCATCGCCAAATTGAATAAGACGCAATCGAACCAAAGCGAGGATAAAGAAACCGGCGACGATAATGGAGCTATCGAAATTGAGGGCCTTGCTGACCAAGGGACCGGAAGTGCTCAAAGTGAGGACGAGGAGGGTTCCGAAGACGAGTAGTAATTCAATACACCGTATGGTCTTGAACCTTGTTGCATCCTGAGATCTTCTCTCTTTCCCTCTACAGGACAGTCTGCCAAATAAGGAGTACGCAGCGTGGTTTTACTCATTCATCGCATCACCGGACCGGTTTCAACCGATTGGCAGCGAGCATGGTTAGGTTACGTCCCAACGTGAACTTTGAAAAGAATTTCAAAAAAAAGAAAGAAGAAAACATAACCGTCGGACATGTTGCCAGTCCCAAGCCTAGTCTGTTCATGCCAAGCTTAAAGCAGCCAAGCACTGCCTCCGCTAGAATGGCAACAAGAATTCCATTGCGCAAGGGTCCTCCATCACTTTCCTAATGGTGTTATCAGCGAGATAAACGGCAGATTCACCGCTGGACATACCCTTTTTTTCAAGGAAGAAAAAAAAAGAAAACCAAAGAACAAGGTCGCTCTTCTTTCGCTCTCCGAGGACGTTCCATCGGCACTGCCAGACACGGATAGCACACCCAAACCTGTTCCTACGGGTGCCGTATCTGACTAAGGGGGGAACGACACGTTTCAGGATCACGCGTCTGACGCAGATTGACGATGTGTGGGTATGGGATGGTAGGGCGCAACAGCGTTGCGGTGAGGACCCATCCTGCAGGCTTGAGGCGTGTGTTCCCCCCCCCTCCCTCTCCTCCCCCTTCCGATATGTGCCCACCCACACGCATCCATCACGCTGCGGGTTATGTGCGGGTGGTTAATCGACGCGAATCGCGTTGCTTTTGGAGAGGTCCCATATTTCCCCCGGGCTATGCTGCGGATGTAATTGGACAAGGACGCAGAGCCACAAAAATGCAACCGTAGCCAAAGGAGCAAGTCGAGACCAGAACGATGGTGTTGGTCGGGACACTCGCTGATCGCACGTGGCGAAGGGAGTGGGTCGGATGAAATGAAAGGCAGGACAGAGGAGGGATGCTCGTGGGGCGGTGGGAATGGCACAAGCAAGGGGAGGGGGGGGGGGGTTGAGAGGGCGAACGGTTGAACCCGCGGACGTAAGTTTTATAGATCGATGGCGCTAATCATCTACCTCTCCTACCCACCCAGTACTTTCTGACATTTTCTTTCACCCGTATGACACCTTCCATCGCTCTCCTCCTCCCTGCCCGATTTCTGCTGCGAGCAAGGAAGAACGCGAGGTGCGGTAGTTTTTTTTAGAGAGATGGCATCGTTATCGACTTTCTCTCGCATTCGGATACGGAAAGGACACCGGCGGTTGACATGTCACTCCCGAACGGCAATCGGACGATCACGTCTTCCCTCTCCCTCGCTTCCAGGTCGCTGTGATACAGCTACAGCTGCAGATGTAGATGGCAGATACAGGCCCAGGCTCAGCGCTCAGCCCGTGTTCGGCGGGGCAAAGTGGTCTTGTCAC
Organism: Boletus eberwhitei; assembly: GCA_038090915.1. Lineage (NCBI taxonomy): Eukaryota > Fungi > Basidiomycota > Agaricomycetes > Boletales > Boletaceae > Boletus > Boletus eberwhitei. The sequence continues at coordinate 24,030 of JBBPNO010000203.1, forward strand.
CCGCGCTCCACGAACGATCGTACTCTTATCGACACCATTCCAACCCATCGCCGTGTCCGATGGAAATAAATAAAAAATTGAATGAATGCAGGGAGAATGAAACGCCATCTCCAACGATGGTGCTCTTATGTTCGGATGCGGAAAGGACGCCGGTGGTTGACATGTCACTCCCGAACGGCAATCGGACGATCACGCCTTCCCCCTCCCTCGCTTCCAGGTCGCTGCGATAGAGCTACAGATGCAGATGGTAGATGTAGTTACAAATACGGGTCCAGGCTCAGCCCGTGTTCCGCGGGGCAAAGTGGTCTCGTCAGCCGCGCTCCACGAACGATCGTACTCTTATCGGCACCATTCCAACCCATTTGCCGTGTCTGATGGAGCGAAAAAAAAAAATTGAATGAATGAAGGGAGAATGAAGCGCATCTCTAACTACGGACGCCGACGCCGGAGTCCATCAGCACTGCATACTCCACGTCGGAACGCACGTCGAGACACAGCCTAGGTTCGATCGGCCCCGGGCGTTTTCGCCGAGCCGGGCACTGTTCGAGTAAAATATGTTTCTTTGATCAAGCATACGCGTATCCTTGAGAACGAAGAACTGTGTCTCTTTTTTTTATTCCCTCCATTTCTTTCTTTTCCATGGCCGTCCTTACTTCTCGACGTGTCCATCCTTGTCGCACGACCTATTTCGTCACGGTGATCACGTGAGCAGGACCAGTCATGCATCAATGTACCACCACCAAACTTAACTTAATCGCGTTGCGCCGTGTCGTCGTCCATTGCCATCGTTAACATTCATACAAAGCGACGCATTCCCACCATGTGCCTCCGATATAAAACGACGAGGACGACACGTCAAGATAATGACGCGAATGGGAAAAGGTGCTCCACTCCTCGAGACGCTGAACGCCCTTTTTTTTCCTCTGTCACTTCTTCCTTATCGCGAGCCACGCGTTCACATTTTGTACGCGTCACGCGTGTGCGGTACACGCCATTGATCCCGAGGACCGTTTCCATTTCTCCAAAGCGTTCGATTCCTTGTGAATGACGTGACCGCGTAGGTTGAGTTCGCGTACGCCAAAAAAAAAAAAAAAAAAAAGGGTCGGAGCCGGTACGAGATAAACGAGCGAAAGAACGGGAACCGTATCCTAAAAGCCTAGCCTATTGTAGGGTTTCATTTCGATGGGCGAAAAATAGGCCCAGAACGTTGATCAAAAAAAATTATATTACTGTATACCTGACGAGGAACGAGAATTGCGGGCAGAGAGGGGGAAAGGCAAAGTGTACCTTGGCCACGGTAAGTGGTATTATGGCGCCGGAGGATGATCCTTCCGGCATAGTACCTGTCCGTATGGACGGGCGCAAAACGATTTCGAAATGCGGCACCGTGTCGTCCGCTGGGGATGCGTTCCAGCCCAAACACGTGTGTCTTTGGTTAACGCCTGGAGATCAACACGTTTGTATACGACTTGTGAGAGCGGGTGCGTGGCATCCTGGCCTGCTTTTCCAATAACAAAATGTAAAAAAAAAAAAAGTAAACACGACGGGAAATGAAAGGGGGGCAGATATGGCGAATTACTATGTGAAAGCGTTGTGTGTATATATATCTACGTTGTCCTAAATATACTTATATGCATTGGGGTGCACCCAACGAGGGGGCAGCAGGGGGGGGGGAGCGGATACGATCGAGACTGCGTCCATACAATGACAACGACAACATCACTAATAATAAACACCAGCACGCACGCACGGGGTGGGGACAACCGAGAGCCATCCCAAACCCAACCCAACCCTCCTCCCCTTCCCGTCTCACACACGTGGGGGGTCGAGATGGAACAATGACTCCCGACCGATGATCATTCAGAGTTGGGAAGAAGAAGGGGTCCACCCCAGTCGAGACTCTACATTCCACCACACTCTCCGAGCCGAACCTAGTCTTATTCCACGTTTCCAGGTCCCGAGCTCAAAACGCCCACCCAAGGGGCTGGGGCCGAAAAACTCTATCGAGGCATCTCATCACATCCATTGTCAATGTGGCGTTTGAGTGAATCTGCGCGACTAAAGTCTTTCCGACAGAACCGGCACTTGTGCAATACCGGTGACGTGGCGTGCACGGTCTCATAGTGTCGCCGACGGTCGTGCAAGCGTGTAAAGGAACGATCGCAGAGGTCGCACGGGTAACGTTCGCCGGCGGCAACAACGATCGTGCTGGTATGAGTGTTGGGGTGTGCATGATGGGGGAGGGAAGGCGCGGGGCCGTGTGCGGTGCTGCTTCTGCCGCCTGTGGCACTGGCGGCATGTGTCGTCGACGCGGGGGGTGCGTGCACAACGTGCTGTGGGTTCGGGGACATGTGATAATAGGGTTCGACGGACGAACGAGAACGTGCTGCAGCGTTGGAACCAGCGGATGGATAGCCCTGAAATGTCTGGACTGGGGTAGGGATGAATTGTTGCTGTTGTTGCTGGGGGAGATGGGGGTGGTGTCGAGATGGCTGGGGGGTTAGGTGGCCCGAGGGACTGGGAGTCGCGTACGAGCCCGTCGGGGGGCTAGGCGAGGGGTAATGCTCGATGGGAGGCCCCTGTGAGGAAGTCGCGTAATACGAGCGATGGTCGGCAGGAGGGCTCTGCGTGGGATAAGGTGAGTAGGAATATTGTGCAGGGATGTTTTGATGGGCTGTCGAGACAGAATCTATGAGCGTAAATGGATGTGAGTGACACGAATGACGCACCGATGGATCCGGCGGGCAAGGGAGTGGCCGGAGTGACAGCGGCGTATGACAAGGGGGACTGGTGGTGAGACGGATCTGGATAGGGCGGGACGTACTCGTCGGGGGATTGGGACGGGTGGGTGGCGGGATGCACTTGGTGAGGAGGGGAGGAATAGTGATTGTACTGCATTGGAGGGGTTGATATTGGGAGGAGGGGACTGCAGGACTGGACTGCAAGAGGGCGAGGTTGAGAGGAGGGAAGGTTATATACGAAAATGTTGTTGTAATAGGACGGGCGTCGCCTGCCATAGCATGTCTTAGCAACGTACCTTAATGAAAGGAGGTGTTACTAAATCATTACCTCTCAGAGAGTATAGTAAAGCCGGGATGGAGTACACGCCCATATCATTCCGGTAGCCATCGTGAATTCGGGCGGACGGGAGCGATAGCGGACACGGGGCGAAGCGTGGAGAGATCTGTAGAAGGGCGATGCTGGACCAGGGACGACACTGATTCGATTCGACGATGGCGTTGGAGATGTCAATGGAGTGGGATTGGCCGGGGGAGAACTTGAGAAGGCCCCAATTGGACAAGTTCTCCGTACGAAGATGCGAGAGAGATACGCAAGATCTCGGCACTTTCGATGTTGAACAGAACTAGCTGCTGTGCAACGCACACACGCGCTACTCTCTCTCACACGCACACTGAACCATGCCGGCAGAGAAGAAAAAAAAAAAAAAAAAAAAAGGGAAAAGAAAAACACGAGAGGGTGAGATCTGTTGGAAAGGAAAGGCATAATTGGCTAGAGTAGTCCAAGTTCGGTTGGGTGGGAGAGTACCTGAAACTTGACTTTCGAGATCGAGAAGGGATCGTCCCTGTACCGTAAGAGCGATATATCAAGCACTTTAAATCTGTGTATGATGCACCCCATACGGCATCTTGATATGGGGGCCCTTCAAAAATCGCCTTTCAACTTGAAGCACGCTCCTTTCATCTAACGTTAAGCGGAAAGATCTAATATGCAGATGTGATTCCACCTGCGCACAGCCTAGAGAAGAGAAGAGAATAGAATTATCAGTTACTTGCCCCGCCAAACTTTACCTCCGCTTAGTCGCTCTCAACCAAGCGCGCGCCGACTAAACCTCGACCGAGTGTCGGTGTCCTGGGAACCCCCCATCAACGTCTCGCTATCGGGCAAGCACCGCGCGCAGTCACAACGCAGTCCCGAGGGGTTGTCGGGAAATGCCAGCTAGGCAAGTCTTATTACTTCACGGCCTGACTCATTCCGGTATCATCACACCCCGTCGGTGGCAGGCATCCATCGACGGCCTCAGCTTTCGCTGGCAGATGATGCACCAGCAAACTTGAGATCGATGGGCGCTCACACACCCCATCACGCCTGATTAGCCTCCCGCGGCCATTCACCGCCCTGTTTTTAGTAGACGTCTTGCTGCGTCTTTTTTTTTCCCACCGGGAACGGTACCATGCCGTCGAGATGCTCGATTTGTGCCACTCGTCGTACGCCTGTATACGCGACCGTACGGAGCCTCTCTTCACGCCAATCAAAGGCAAGACGCCAAGCACTTGCAGTGACGCAAGCGCGTAAGTGAGCCAGTCCACGGTCAGTTTTCAACGCTGGTCCATTCGGTCCCGTCTACCGTGACGGGCTCTTCCCAACTATCACGTGTTCCCGCGACCGTACCGCGATCGCAACCTCTTGTCGTCGCATCTGCCGTCCGTTCGCATTACTAGGTTGTTCGTCGTCGCGATCTGCCCGAACCAATGCGCGTAATGGCATAAATATATATATATTTATAAAAAAAGGACCCGACGGGGATAGAGAGGGATGAGGAGGGGGGACCTATGAACGTCAGCATCTCGGGAGCGACAAAAGGGCAGGGTTGGTCGATTCTAAATCCCGAAATCCGAAACCTTGTATCCGACTCATCCGGCATTTTCCAAGATGACCACACACGTCCTGCCATGACGGAGACTGGCGACGTTTTGTATCGACACATACACGCGGGTGATGCATGGGAACGACTCTGCGAGGGGAATCCCAATCGAGAACGGCTTCGCAGCCATGTCAACCGTCCGCCAGGTCGAAATTGGACTAGGAGTGTGACGAACAAAGACCGGCCATGCAACGCGACTGCCTCGAGGACGGAGCCAAGGCACAGCTGATATGATGCCCTGGCAAATAAAAATTTCCGTACCTACGCGTGTCGTGCTCGCAAACTTAACCTTGCCCCAGGTTGCCCTGTGCGACGGACACACATTTTAAAATAAAATAAAAAGTGACATACCGAGATGCTTTTAGACATACTCTTTACGCACCGATCGATACAGGACTGAGCCCTGAGCTATTGTACTTAGTGCCGTTGGGGGGTTCGCCGGGCGGGTGGGACGACAACGACTAGCTAGGTCTTTTTTATTTATTTTATAGTTTTATTATTATTGTATTTTTGGCGAGATCGGTATGTCATGGGGGCGTAAACAAGAACAAACAGCCGTGTGGTCGCATCCTCGCAGGACCAAATTCATGCGTAATCACCAAAATGGCACCATTCGACCTCGACGCGTGCATAGAACAGCTCCTCCGGAAACAGCTCCTACACGAAGCCCTCCTGCGTGAAATATGCGAAAAAACCAAAGAAGTACTCATGAGAGAGTCCAACGTCGTCCATGTCTCTGCACCAGTCACCGTTGTCGGTGACATACATGGGTGAGCGCATCGTGGCCCCTCGTGTCACCCTCGACGCCACTCAATCATCCTCCAAGTCAGTTTTATGATCTCATCGAGATATTCCGTATAGGCGGTTATGCCCCACATACCAACTATCTCTTTCTTGGTCAGTTCTCTCTCAATACGACTCCCGATGACTCACCTTCGTACCTAGGGGACTATGTCGATCGTGGTCTCTTCAGCGTCGAGACCATCTCTCTCCTGACCTGTCTCAAACTAAGATATCCTGATCGAGTCCAACTCATCCGTGGTAACCACGAATCCAGGGCGGTCACTCAAGCACGTCCACCCCCTTGTTCCTCATCGCCTTCGTCCTAACCCGCTCCTCCACAGACCTATGGCTTCTACACCGAATGCGTTCGTAAATATGGCTCGTCACACGTGTGGACGTATTTTACAGACATGTTTGACTTCCTGACGCTCTCCGTCGTGATCGATGACCGGATATTTTGTGTCCACGGTGGTACGTGCTGCAGAGGCATTTTTTCTTTAAAACAAGGTCCGGTTTTGATGGATGGCTTGTTCGCCAGGACTCTCGCCTTCTATCCATTCAGTCGATCAGATCAAGGTCGTCGATCGGTTTCGAGGTAGGCCCGCCCCCCTCGTTCAAGGCTCCACACCTCATGCTTGGTAAATGGGATGGCTTCGCAGAAATTCCTCACGAAGGACCCATGGCCGATCTTGTGTGGTCAGATCCAGATGCAGAGAAAGAGGATTTCGCAATATCGCCAAGGTCGGTACGGTCGCTCCCACAGCAGGGGCAGTGTGTGTGGCTAGGCTCCACTTACTCCACCCCCTTCTTCTTCTTCTTCTTCTCTCACGTGCTGAATGCTGATACTCCCTTTTTTTACTTTCGATGTGTTTGATATAGAGGTGCTGGGTACACCTTTGGTTCAGGCGTCGTCCACAAATTCCTCGAGACGAACAACATGTCGCACATTCTCCGCGCACACCAGCTCTGCATGGAAGGCTATTCGTCACTCTTTGACAAGCACCTCTCCACGGTATGGTCCGCGCCTAATTATTGTTATCGTTGCGGCAATTCGGCGAGTATTCTCGAAGTGGGGCCAGGTGGGAGTATGTACTTTAACGTGTTTGAAGCTGCGCCGGAGAACGAGCGGGATGGACCGAATCATCATCAGGTTGCGCAGACTGCGGGTGGTAAGGTGAGTAATTGATGTCTGGCTTGGTTTTCTGGGGGGGGGGAGATGTCTCGGTTCATCCTCCCTCGATAATCTGCTCTTGTTCACACCACGGACACGCTGACACGTGTGTTAGCTTCCCGAATACTTCCTGTAAATGCTCCGCTGGACTCGGCGTGCCGCCACTTTCCATGCCTTGAGGTGGGATCTGCGATTACACATATGGGCGCGGGCACACCCTCTTGCTCGCACCACTGTTTTTCGCATTATCATCGTTATCGTCGCCTGTTTTCCTTGGGACGCGTTTCAGACGCTATATCCGTGCGGTGTCATGCCGCGCCTTATCGCATCCGTTAAACCCAGCGAGGGGGCAGCCTTGTCATCTAACACTGCCCCCTCCCCCTTTCGGGTGCCATCGGCCACATTTTCACTCGTGTTGACGCGGGTGAGTTGGTATCGATGATTAATCGGAAGGATCGTGTGCTGTGTTTTGGGTGTCGTACGTTTTGTAACAGGACCGGTTGGGTGGGGGGAGGTGGTCATAGCCGGAGAGAGCGGGGAGAAGGGGACGGTCACTGTAGACTAGACTAGACGCGCGCGATGCGACGGCCTTTTTTTTGTGTGTGTGAGCGTGTGTGATGTGACGGATCCGTTATCGGTCAGACCTATCACGAAACGGTTTCGACGTGCGTGTCTTTCGGCCAGCCCCTTGGGTTCACCCTCTCTTTCCCCACCTCCCCTAGATCTTGTTTGAAACGATGTGCCCAAAGGTAAAACCTTGATGGAAACCCCCGAGTTTTCTTTTTTCTTTTTTTTTTTTTTTGACAAGGCAAAGTCAAACGGCGTAAAGGTCCGGGCAGTGTGGGCGGTGCGAACCGACGTTTTAAGTTGACACATACACTCCGAGGCCCGCCGAAAGGGCATTTCCGCGGTAAACGAATTAAAAAGATAAAGGACAACACCTCCCCGGGGGGGTGCGTTATCTGAACTTGAAATAGGGGGGGAGGGAGGGGGGGGGGAAAACGGGGATTCGATGACAACTGACACTGACGCTGACAACGCGTGGCTTGCCAGCAGTAAACCCACACGCGCAAGAAAAAAAAAAAAAAAAAAAAAAAAAAGGTCCCCGTTCCCGCCCCGTTGAACGACGAAACGCGTTTAGAGTGGTGTTTACTCTCTCTCGTCCGACGTACGTACGTCACGGTACGCACGCACGATATATTCAGGTGGGAATGGCGCTGCGTATCGTCTTTTTTTTCTTTTCTTTTCTCGTACGTACTGTACTTGTATACGGTGGATGTTTGCGCCTACGAACACGAACGGGAAGGACGAGGGGGGGGGAACGACGAGGGAGGAGAGAGCAAAGAGCGACGAGCGACGTTCCGAGCAAAGGTGGATCCAAGGTAAAAAGTCTAGCGTCTGGCGAGAAGACCGACCGATCGCACACATGGCCAGCCAAAACGTCGCGCTTCACCTCCGTGCACGCCCGACGTCCGCCACCGCCTTGACCACCTCCTCGACGGTACTCGTTCCAGTCCCCGCCATCACCCTCGCACGACGTATCCGCACCCTCTGCACGAGCATCCATACCGCCATGCACGCGCCGCCGGCCCATGTCCATAACGAGACCCACCTCCCCCATCGACGCCACCACAGCACCGCGAGCGTGCGTACGAGGTCGCCTAGTCCCTTGCGCACGTGTCGGACCGTGTGTGGGCTCGAGGCGGATGCGATGGCGGGATAACCAAAGAAGGGGTTTCCGTGTGAAAGAGGTGGAAGGGCGATCGTGGATGGGGGGCGGGGGAGATCCAAAGTGGAGGGGGAGGAGGGCGGCGAGTTGGAAGGGGACGCGGTGGAGAGATCAGCAAATGGTGGCGGTGGCGGGGGGAGATGGTGCGTTTGATATGGTGAACGAAGAGCGTCATCGATTTGATCGAGGGTCGGCAATGAGCCGCCATACTCTGTCCATATCCATCAGGTATGGAGGATCAGAGACGGAACGCGCCAACGAGGGAGAAGAATGCAAAACGGGGCTGACCTGCGGGCAATGTGGCTGCTGAACAATAGCTCAGAAGCTGCGCCTTGGAAGGAAAAAACACGCGGGCGACGGTCGATGAGGGAAGCACGCGCCTCATCGAGCAGATGGCATCATCAGGGGACAAGCGTGGCGATCAGAATGGAGAGTGAGACATACTTTGCCACCGACCAAGCGCCCGAATGTAGCCATGAGCAATTCAGCAAAAAGACTGATGGGGACGGTTGGGCATCCGAGAAACATATAGGGCCTAGGTCAGGGACTTACCCGCCGCCAGCATTCCAGGATATCGTGGTATGATGTCGGTTACAATCCACGAACATAAATCGAGATTCTTTATTTCAACGTTGAATTTTTTTTTTTCGGAACTTAATAGACATGCGATTGAATACAAGACAGGGACTTGGACATACGCAGTTTTGTATTGAAATGCCGTCGAGATCGACGAGGATGATGTATTGGAGCGGAGCAGAACCGGTGTGGGCGTAGTGATCGCGGATGTATCTGAGATGGAGGCGTAGACGCTCTACCTCTTGTAGAAGTGCTTCATGGACGGAGCACGGTAAGGATTGGAGGGAGGCGAGTTTGAGAAAGACCAAGGGGCGACCGAATGGATCGGCGATCGGCGGCGGAAGGCAATGGAATAGAGTGGGGATGGGGAGGAGAAGGACGGGGCGGAGATGTTGAAGACGCCATATCGATATAGCGCGGATCTCTTGCAGGGTGAACGGGCGGATAAACTTTTGACGCTAAGAAGGAGGGTCGTGAAGGGGTGTGAATGTGTCCTTGGTGTGGAACACTCACTCGCAAGAGCCGGAAAATCGTTGCTGCAGGCGGTGGGCGGTACAGTGATGAGGGCTCTGATGGGGAGAGAACTTACCGATGTCGGACAGCCATTCGGAGAGCCAGGCGATGTCACGGTCGGAGAGGGTCAGTTCTAGAGTGAGCTGGGGGAGGACGTCGTCGTGTAATGTGTTGAGGAGGGCAGAAACGTCGGCCTTGGCGATGTCGTATTGAAGGAGGAGCTTGCGATTGTTGTCATGGAGAAGACGATGAATGTCGGCCATGAGTGAGAGCAGTCAAGTTTGCTATTCCCACGAGCAACTTACACCAGGAACCCTTTTTTTTTTTTTATGTCACTGGTCTACGGTCTGTCCTTGCTGATGGCGGCAGTGGGATTGTCAAGGACGTGTGTCACACACCGGAAGAGCGGTTATCTTGAATCTACACCTCACCGCCAACCAATCCGGGCAAGGTGACTATATATAAAGGCTAAATTGAGAGGGTCAAATATTCATCCTCGAGCGCTATTTCTCTGTTGCTGGGCGCAGCAAGCCAAGTCAAGTAGGAGGTGCACGTTTGACGCGGATGATCCGTCATTCCAACGGACCAGCAAAGGCGGGACGAATCGTGGGGGCTTCCCATCTGGTAGTAGTATAAGTTCCTTCCGGATGATCCTTGTTTCCACTCCATCTCTTCTCTACACTCATCAAATCCATGGGCAGCCACCACCATCCCATCAAAGTCCTTGTTGCCCCGCATTCGACCCCGTCTTCGACCCTGGATTGCTCCACGCAGCTCTTTCAGGGGCGTCGTGCCTCGCTTCCTATCCACATCGTCGTCGTCGGATGTGGCCTTGGCGGCCTCTCTGCTGCCTACTGTCTCGCAGAAGCGGGTCACAAGGTTACCATCCTCGAAGGCGCCCTCGTCATCGGCGAGATTGGTGCAGGCATCCAGGTCAGCCCAAACCTCACTCGACTCTTGATCCGATGGGGTCTCGGTGACAAATTGAAGCAAATCGCCGTCAAACCTGGCGCACTCACCTTTAGACGGTGTACGTCTCGCCCCGTTTCCCGTTCTCCACCGTTGCTTCATCACCCCGCTTCGTTTTCCGTAGGGTCCACCGGAGAGACCGTCGCCTGGACAAAATGGGGTGACTCGATGGAAGACGAACATGGTGCACCTTATTATCACATACACGTTGAGTCTCGTTTCCCCATGTCAAGCGCGTGTGTCTGATGGTGGCGTGTCACGCAGAGAGCCGACTTTCATCGCATCATCTATGAGCTCGCAGAGCCGCATCCAAGCATCACTATTCGCACCAATTGCCGTGTCGTCGCCATGGATCCTTCCATACCCACCCTGACCCTCGAATCTGGCGAAGTCGTTCACGCAGACCTCGTCATTGGTGCTGACGGCGTCAAGAGCCTCGCACGCGAATACGTCGTTGGCGGACCTGATAAACCGACGCCGACGGGAGACGCTGCCTACAGAGCCATCATCCCGACAGACTTGTTGCTAAATGATCCAGACCTTCATCCACTGGTTGATATACCGGAAATGGTTGGGTGGATGGGCCCCAGAGGACACATCATGACTTATAATATCGTACGTCATTCCAATGTTTTTTTATATATATATATCCCCCCTATTCCAAAATCAGCAGCCCCCTTTCGTTACCAAAATAGATCGAGGCCACCGACTAACGCCTCTCGCTTAGCGTGCTAAAAAGGAGTTCAATCTTGTTTTGGTGCATCCCGACGACGGTTCGGTGGAGTCTTGGACAGCAAAAGGTAGCGCTGACAAGATGCGAGCTGACTTTGTGGGTTGGGAGCCACGGTGCGTGCGAGCTCTCCACACGATGCCATAGAGTCGGTCGAATTCTCAGCATACCCATCTAGGATCCAAAAACTCCTCGCGCTCATTCCCCAGACGTTCAACTGGAAACTCATGGATCGTGTACCATTGAGCACGTGGGTTCACAGGGACGGCAAGCTAGCCTTGCTGGGCGATTCCTGTCATCCGATGCTTGTACGAATTCCCTTTCCACTTTGAGACACATGTTCATGATTGTCTGACTTTTTTTTGTTTTGTTTACTGTATCTAGCCATACCGAGCACAAGGATCTGCCATGGCCGTGAGTACCCACTTTCCGTTTCCATCCCGTCCGCGTCTAACCCGTCCAATCCCCCCACCCTCGTCCGTCCGTGGATCACATTCTGTCCATATACGGGCTCGCCGCACCGATGACACCATCGACCCCATCTCGCGTTCTCTAGGTCGAAGACGCCGCCGTCCTCGGTAACCTCTTCTCCCGTCTCTCCTCCCACGCGCAGATCACCCCCCTGTTGCGTGCCTACGAATCTATCCGCTACGCCCGTGCCACGGCCACACAGGCCTCGTCCCGCCTGAACCAACACATCTTCCATTTGCCGGACGGACCCGAACAGGAAGAGAGAGATCGCCAGATGAGAGTGGCGATGGAGATGGCGTTGAGCGTGGCGGGGGAGGATGTGAACAGGAGGGTGCGTCACACGGCGACGGTCGTAGATGGGAGTACGGATGCGGACGGGGACGGAGAGGGAAAGCATGCGAACGGTACGGTCGTAGATCCGAATCGCGGGAACGCGAACCAGTGGGCGGACAAGGAGAAGAGCAAGATGCAATTTGGATACGATGCGGACGCGGAGGCGGAAAAGTGGTGGGCGGAACACGGGCAGAGCACGATCGGACCGTTGGCGCGCATGTGAGGCGGCTGAGCAAGTGAAAGCCAAATACCCTTGGCGGGTCGAGTGTGTGCGCGTTTCTTTGATATCAGCTGTGTTTTTTTCGTTTATCTTCGTCTTTTATCCATTCTCCCGCCTTTTGTTGGGGCCTTTGATATACCTTTCGTTGTTGTTTGTTTTGTGTTCACCGCCGCGTTGAGCGTGTATATACCTTACCTTTTGTACATCAGGCGTTCAGCAAGACCAGACACACGGAAACGACTCCAAATATCGACGAGAAAACTGAAAACGACAGCGACGCGTTTATCCATCGTCGCGTGGCAATATCAATGTGAGAGCACCGCAGGCGTGGGTTGGGGTGGTGTCCCACGGATGTCCACGTCGGCTTCCGAGTCGACCAGCGTTATCATCCACCGAGCAAGCCCCTTTCATTTGTTGGTCGGTAATGCTGTACACGTCTCGTGCATTTCCAAGATCGGGGATGTATATTTAGGACGGAACGGCTATTTTCTAGATCGTAAGCCAAACAAAAAAAGAGCGAGACGAGAGTTTTGGCGCTGTGCAGGTGCTTGCAAATATATCCATATGGACGGGCTCCGTCGACCACGTACCAAGCTACGTCTCAAAGAGGGTGGGTTCGGTGTGTGTTCTTTGAGCCGTGCATATATATACCGTACGACGCGCGCCGCCTCCCTCCTTTTTTGTTGATTTTGGCTGCACGGAACAAGGGTTCTGCCAGAGTTCGATCGTGAGAGCGGGCCTTGCGCGGGGGTGGGGGTATCGATGCGGGGTAAGTTATCGGCAAAGAGGAAGCGTCATGGAGCAAGTGTCGGAACGTTATATTACATACAGGGGTACACCTCCCCTCAATTGGGGGGGGGCTCAGCATTTCTCCCGAAGATTCTCCGATGGATGGTGCAGGTACGGGAGGATGCTTCATTAATTTAGCCGGGGGAGAGGGAGGGGAAGGGGAAGAGACCCCATTTCTGACGTCGCCTCGGAGTCTTCGTGTCACTAGAGGTCAGCTCCTTGGTGATGCGTTTCCGTTCGGAGAAAAAAAAAAGCATCGGTGTTCTGGCGAACGGAGAAATTATTTAGACGACGTGGCACTCCGTCCGGGTGTCTGCTGACACCATCATGCACCATGATCAACCCCTCCTTTTTGCTTTGATGAGCGAAAGAAAACCCCGGAATCGGGTTTTTAATTCCGCCAAGCTGTATGCATGGGTTTCATGTGGCCTTGACCAATCGACGATGTGTGAGAGGCACTTTTGGGGATATGGACTATTGAACTCGACACTGGGGTGAGCTTGAATTAACTAGGTCCTTGTGGTTTAGCTTCGATACTTGGACCTAAAAGAGGATCAGGTTCGCAGTGGATAAATGGTTTAAGCGCTCACCGATAAGTTTCTCTGAGAGAGGGAACTTCAAACTCAGCGCGGGCTGAGAAAGGAGGTCATTTCCATTTCCGTCAATTTCCAAACAAATGTCTACAATACGTCTGCCTTCTAAAACGGGACTCACCGCCCAGCTTGGAACGTCCTCGAACGTTGGCGAACCGTCAAGGGTACGCTCGAACATTATGGTGGACTCTCTGTCGTACCAACATTTTATGTATTCTCCTTTGATCCAGAACATTACAGATATGACTGCTGAGCCTTATAAAAAGGGGGGCATCCACGGCCGTCTTGCTCATCACAATAACTTCACAACTCGTACCAACAACTCTATCCCTTACTCCAAGCAGCAGTAACTTCCATCACACCAACTCTCCAGACATCACACAAATGTCCCTGATCCACTTTTACTACGACCCCATCACTGAGTTTGACCGTCTCTTCGAAGACGCTCTCGCAGCTCGGTCCTGCCCAGGCCCCCGTGCCTGCGCTTCTTCCACAGAGGCTAGAAATGCCACACCACGAGAGCGCGACTTTTTCCGCCCAAGGTAATTTAACCTCTTCACCGCACATTTTTTAATCCTTACTCAATCTTTTCTCTAGATTGGACGTTCACGAATCCAAGGACGCCAATACCGTAACGGCAACCATCGAGCTCCCCGGCTGGACGTCAGAAAGCGTTTCCATCGATGTCCACCAGAACCGTTTGACGGTCTCTGGCGAAATGACTAGTTCGGACGTTCAGGAAGAGGGGAACTATGTCGTTCGTGAGCGCCGTTCCGGGAAATTCTCCCGAATGTTGCAGCTTCCCTTTGGGACCAAGGTAAGCTCATGTTCTCGTTTTCTCTCGTCGCTGGATGCTAACGCAGCTTGTCAGCCCGAAGACGTGAAAGCCAAGATGGAGAACGGCGTCTTGACGATCACGTTCCCAAAGACGTCTTCCGAAGAGCAGGCTAAGCGCATCGCTATTCAGTAGATGCCTTGCCTGGCTACATTCAACTTATGCATTCGTCACAAATAAAGGTCCACGGGATCTCATAGTTTAACTGAATGTTTTCATGCGTAGTGTATAATTACTTTTGTTCCAATCGATTTCGTGAATCATCATCCCAGCGTGATGAACCGCCACTCCCTGTTCTCCACTCTAAGCCACTCTACTTCCTCAACGTCTGTGATTCCCACTCGATATGCTACACCATCTTTCCACTCGACAGCTAAAAGAATCAACTCCCCGGGGTCGCGCTCTGCAACAACGATGAAGTCCTGGTGTACGACCTCATAGGTGGAGTGCGTGTCTCGTTTGAAATTGGGTGAAGGAAAAAGTATATAAAACACTCTACCCATTCCCTGGGTGCTCCATTGTCGGATCACCCTCAGGTTCGCAAGAGTGGTCCAGAAATGTAATTGGCCCATCCGCCGTGGCGAGACGGGATGTTGCGTGAGTGATTGAAGCTGGTGAGGCTGCTCGTTCTTCCATAACGTAGGACCGACATCGCCTGGATGGCCCTGCATTGGCCGCTCTTTAATTCTAACTAGCTGGTGTTTCTCATCCACTATGACGAAATGAATCGCGGGTCGCACATCAGTGCTATCTCCAGCAATGAGAGTAGGAAGACGGGTCGGGTCCGATTCTGACCACGCTGCCCAGCTCCACGAGGGAATTGAAACCATTCGTTTGGAGCCGTTGCTATCGAAGACGGGAACCTCGACATAGTTTCGTGAAGAAGGACCATTCAAATACCATGTCATCGCGAATGTAAAAAGAGATTCTGGAAGGCCCCAG
>JBBPNO010000204.1:0-39264 GCA_038090915.1 Boletus eberwhitei
CCATGGATGCGCCCCTTCCAGGCTGAGTGCCGTACGGGGTGAATTGCGGACGCGGAGGTCCAGGGGGGGGGAGGATAATGAGGGTTCACTTGCTGGGGGTAGCACGGGGGCCCTCGAGGAACGAAGCGACTTGTTGATGGTGGTCCCCTTTCGATCACCATCCTTTTGAAGATCTGGCCGACCTTCTGGTACTCATCCTTTATCATGTGGTAGTCGTCTTGACCCATTGGCAAGAGGGTCATGCTTGCTCTTTCGTAAATTCGAAAATCTACAGCCTTTTTGAGCAATGTTGCCGCATGATAATCTTCAATGTTTGCTTCCTTTCACAAAAATTTGAACTTCTGCATGAACAAATCTATTGGGTGGCCGTTTTGACGAAGGCCTTCGAGCTTTTTGAGGGATTCGTGTGCCAGCACATCGATCTGGAAATACTCTCAGATTTCCCACTGTATCTTTTGCCATGAAGGCCAAGCGGAGTCTACTTTCTTTCCGGTCCTTGTTCCCCTTGCATCAAGCTCGTCTTCGTCCTTCTCGTTGTAGTATTGTTCAAGGGTTATTTGGGCGAACCCTTCCGCCTTTCCTTCTAGATGCGATAGCACAGCTATGCATCTAAGCTTGTCCGAGCTCCATGTCTGGGCTTCAGTCCAGAGGCGCAGTTTTATCCACCATGCGCGAAAGGTGGTTCGATCGCCGTTCCAGTTACCGCAGTCGGCGATCTTTTTGGTGACTGAGGTCTTTTCTTTGTCGACGTTTAAGGCGGCAAGCCTTTGGATGAGGTCGTCCAGATCCACTGACATACTTCATTACGGGTTTGAGGGTGAAGTAGGGTCATAGATAACAGGTGAAGTAATGCAGGCGACAAGTGGCGACTGCAAATGGGTAATGATAGGTGCGGACTCGGTCTACATGGAATTGGTACTTTTTTCTTGCTGGCATAAAAAAATGTTTCTTGACAATCTTCTTTCAGAACCTTACTATGAACTATCTTCCAAGCTCATTCTGGGGTTCCTACGTCTTGATCCTGCCGACTGCAGAGGGCTCAGATCTTGTCCTGGTGACCGTGACGACCTGGGACTTCCTTAAACAAAAACTCCAATTCCTTTTCCTCGTAACGTTGGAATGTACACTCAAGAGAGAAGCGTGATGACTCTCGATATCGTACTGTGTGTGACGTCACAGGTAATCACATGAACCTGGGTTCACTAGCGTAGAACCAACGTACGAACAGCTAGACCTCAGCTGATGACGGGGGCTAGTGCACTATGTCCAGGAGCAACGTTATCCTTATTTATTATGCCGGATGAGCGTATACTACAAGCATTTCGGTGAGTGCTTTACTCATCACCGTCAAGTGGTGAAAACTTTCAGAAACAGCCCCTTAGCTCTGGGGTCCGAGTGTTGTGTATGATAGTCGAATCCAAGTGTTATGAAACAATACGTCCTCAATGCAATGTCTCCACAAGGCTCGGGTCTATCTCACAGCGTACACGACTACTGGCTCAGGGAAGATGAGGGTATGTGGGTCTCATCCAAAGAACAGCAGCCTACAACGATCAAAGACCGAGGCAATGACTATAGCTGGTCAACAAAGTGGATTCGACTGGGGATCCAGTTGTCAAAGTGTCTACCTTTTATAAGTTACAGGATGGCGCACGGACCAAGCAGTGCGTGTGACTAATTACTATAGTAGGGTAAATGAGAGAAGTGTTTGTGAGAGTGAGAAAACGGAAATGAGTATGAGAATTGATGAAGTGTGAGAATGAATGGAGATTAATAACATGTGGTAGGTCACGTGATTTGGTTCTAGACTTTGTCACGTGATTGATTATGTAATTGTTCTCATGATCACGTGTTGTGGTCATGTGATTTATAAGTAAAGGAATGAAGTGCAAAAAGTTTGAAAATATTCATATTATAACAGAAACTTGGTAGAGGAGTAGGCCTTAGTATAGCCTTTCATATGATAATAAGAAAATCTATATTATCTATTCATGATCCTGCACAATTCTCATTTCTTGCAGGTCATCGTGAGGGTGCACACTTGGCAGCTGTTTACGTAGTTTTAATGTCTTTTGTAACTCCTGGCCACAAGAAATAACAAGTGAGAGTATGTATGGTTTTGGAATGTCTACTGTGACCTGCAATAGGGGAGTCGTGGCATAAAGTCATGAGGCATGTATGTAATTGTTCTGGTACAAAAATTTTGTTTTTGTTATTTTTGAAAATATTCATATTATAATCAAAAGTGAAGTCGTTTATGGCATCAACACCCATAGAAATAGAAATGAATTCTAATTCTGGTAAGAATTCTGAAGAAATACATATGGAATTAATAAAAACAGAAGGAGGTAAAACCATTATGTTCATATTATGATCCAGAACTACATCTTTGTGATCTGAACAATGAGATAAGGCGTCTGCTCGTCCATTTGTTGAACCTGGTTTATAAACAAATACATAGTTGAATTCTTGAAGAAGCGCATGCCATTGAGCTTGTCAACTGCTGAGTGTTTGAGGCTTCTTCCAATATTCAAGATTTTTGTGGTCAGTCCATATTTCGAAGTTGGTGTGACCTGTTAAATAATAATGCCATTCTTCTAGTGCCCTGATGACAGCTAAAAGTTCTTTGTTGTAAATGGGATAGTTGTGCTCTGTGCTGTCAAAAAAATATGAAATGAAGGCTACTGGCCTCCAATTACCATCATTACATAAAGTTGAGAGCACTGCTCTCATAGCAATATCCAAGGTATCTGTTTCTACTTGCATTTCTTATTCTCTGTTTGGATAAGTGAGTAGCGGTGCCATTGTGAACTTGTATTTTAAGGTTTCAAATACCTTTTGTTGATCAGATCCCCATGTAAATGGAACATCTTTCTTGATAAGGTCATTCAGGGGGCATGTGATATTGGTGAAACCTTCTATGAAGCATTTATACTAATTATATAAACCAAGAAAACCTTGTAGTTGTTTTAAACGAGTGGGAATGGCCCAATCCATGACCCTGGATACTTTATTTTATTTTATTTCTATTTCTACCCCCTTTTTAAATACTACCATACTGAGGAAATCTACTTTGTCCTTTGAAAAGAAATATTTAGAAGGTTTTATGTAAAGGTCATTCTCACATAAGTAACGAAGAACCTCTTTTACTACCTTTTCATATTTTTTGTTCATTTTGTTTGAAGTAAATATCATGCAGTCATTGATGTATATTATGACGACTGTGTACATGTCATTAAATATGTCATTCATCATCTGTTCGAATGTGGGGGATGAGTTAGTCATTCCAAAATACATTATGGTGGGCTCATATGCTCCTATTGGTGTGATGAAAGCACCTTTCCATTCATCTCCTTCCTTTATCTGCACATTATTATAACCCCAATGTAAATCAAGGATTGTGAATTTATCAGCATTTTTCAGCCAATCAATCAACTGTGGGATCAGGGGTAGAGGATAGGAATTTTTGATGGTACTCTCATATAAATATCAATAGTCAATGACCATTTTTTTCTTGCCATCTTTTTTTGGAATAAAGAAAATGGGTGACATCTATGGAGATTTAGAAGGTTTAATATACCCTTTTTTGAGTTCTTTATCTATGAATATGTGAACTTTGTCCATTTCCACATCTGAAAGTGGAATGACTCTTTTTTTCTTGGGTATAAAGTCCAGCTTGAGATCTACGGCATGATCCCAAGGCTTTCTTGTTGGCATTCTTGTTGATTCTTGTTCAGAGAAGACATCTAGAAACTCATGGTAAGCTTTGGATATCTCCTTCTCTAGTCCTTCTTCTATAGTACAAATGTTTGTAGTAGTAGATAAAGGTTCAAGTCCCATAATTTTACAATACTGCATGCAACAAGGAAAGTCTATTGTCTGGTTGGTCCAATCAATGTTAGGATTATGGCAATAGAGCCAATCATATCCTATAATCATTCGATAGGTTCCTATTTTAGAAATATAAGCATCTAGTACTTTGTAATGTCCTGCTATTTCCATGATAAGGGTTACCGCATTTTGGATCTGGCCTATAGCACCTTCTGATATATTGACATTGCGAACTGTTATCGGGTTTTGCAGTTTAAAGAAAGGAATACTGTGGTGTTGTATATAATCATAGTCTATAAAAGTGTGGGATGCTCCAGAGTCCAAGAGAGCTTTGAATTGATAGCAGAGCCACTGGCCATTCTGCTGGCAATATATGATGGTCTCAAGCGAGAACTGTCTGCCAAATGATAATGTCATTGTGCGATGTATTGTGACCTTCGAATCGAGGGATTTATAGATAGAAGATATTTTTTGTTGTTTTATAAGGGAATTAAGCACACTTTTATTATACTCTGGTGCCGTGCTCAATTGAGACACCCTTACAGAGTTTGGAGCCAAGCTATGTAGTACAGAAGAAAAAGTACATAAAGGGAAATCGTTGTCCATACAATCAACTAATTGTTCATATATGTGAGTATCCTCATTATTCACGTGCTCTGTTCTTTTAAAGCTTCAGCTGCTCAGTGCTTTGCTTTGGCTTCAAACTTGTCGCAGTAAAAAGCTTCAGCCTCTTCCAAAATAAAGGCCCTTTGTGCTTCTTGTGGTACCAGTGCAGCTATTGGGGGAATTGAGAGGGGATGACCAGGATAATGTTGGGTGACCTGTGCCTGTTGAGAATAATTGGCATACTCATTTTCTGCCATTGGAACATAGGCCCCTTGATTATAATCCCAGATGTATTGCTATTGTTGCTGGGGGGGTATTATTGTCAATGATATGGGTTCTTAGGACAGTATGGTTTAATGTGACTGAGTTGGCCACATAAGTAACATGTTTGCATGTCAGGACGAGGAGCTGACAGTCCAGCTTGCTGGACTCCTATTTCCATTGGGGGCTTCTCGGCCCAGTTGTGTTCCATATGCCATAAATTATGGTGATGGCACAGAAGAAGGTGGAGGAAAGTGGGATATAGATTGCGGAGGGTATCATGGGGGCCCTCAAGGGATAAAATGACTATTTGTTGATAGTCCTCTTTCTATTGCTGTTTGTTCAAACACCTGACTGACTCTTTGGTACTCTAACTTGAGTGCCTCGTAATCGTTCTGGTCTAGCATGTTTAAGTTCATGCTTGCTCTTTCATAGATTTTAAAGTCTACGGCCTTTTTAAGCAGCATGACTGCATGGTAGTCCTTGATGTTCACTTCCTTTCACAGGATTTCATCTGCACAAACAAGTTAATGGGGTGTCCATTTTGATAAAGACCTTTGAGTTCCTTTAAGGATTTGTGAGCCAGCACATCAATCCAGAAGTAGGATCTTATTTCTCCTTGTAGCTTTTGCCATGATGGCCACGCAGAGTCTCCTTTGATGCCTGTGGCTCTTCCATTTTCATCTTTCAGATCCTTATATTTGTTATCGTAATATCTTTCTAGGGTTATTTGAGCATACTCTTTTGCTTTTCCTTCTAGACTTGACAATACTGCAACACATCTTAATTTATCCAAGTTCCATTTCTGGGCCTTGGTCCACAAGCATAGTTTGATTCACCACATGTGGAATGTGTTTCAATCTCCATTCCAATTACCAGGTTCAGCAATTTTTTTTGTTATTGACGTCTTTTCTTTGTCAATGTTTAGATCTGCAAGTCTTTGGATGAGGTTGTCCAGATCCACTGACATACTTGATAATGGGTTTTGAAATGAAATGGGGGCAAAGGTAGCAGTGGAAATAATGAATGCCACAGATGGCAAATGCAAAGGGGTAATAATAGGTTCAAATGTGATCTACTCTGACTTGATATTGCTTTCTTGCTGGCATAAAACTTCTTTCAGAACCTTACTGTGCAGTATTTTCCAACCACACTCTGGAGTTCCTATGACTTGATCCTGGTGACTGCAGTGACCTGGGATATTCCTATAACAAAAACTACTCCTTTTCCTTGCTCTGGTCGGAGGTGTGCATGTGAGAAAGAATCATGATGATTCTTGCTATCGCACTATGTGTGACTTCTCAGGTAATCACACGAACCTGGATTCTAGTGTAGAACCAACGTATGAACTGCTAGACCTCAGCAAATGATGGGGGCTAGTGCACTATGCCCAATGTTATAATATAAATATTTTCAAACTTTTACACTTCATTCTTTCACTTATAAGATCACATGACCACAACATGTGATCGTAAGAACTATTATGTAATCAATCACGTGATAAAGTCTAGAACAAAATCACATGACCTACCTCATGCTATTAATCTCCATTCATTCGCACACTTCATCAATTTCCACATTCATTTCCATCTTCTCACTCTCACGAACACTTCTTACATATATATGTTTATAGTAATTAGTCACACACACAGCTTGGTCTGTGCACACTCCTGTAATGTATATAAGCTAGACACTTTGATGACTGATACTTTAGTTGAATCCACTTGATTCTCAGCTATAGTCATTGCCTTGGCCATTGGTCATTGTAAGCTGCTGCTAATTGGACAAGACCCACATACCCTCATTCCCACCTTGAGCCAGGATCAGTGTAACCTGCGAGATAGTCTGAGCCTTGTGGAGTTTCATCGTTGAGGATGTTGATCTCATAACACTTGGATTTGACTGTCATACACAATGCTTGGACCCCAGAGCTAAGGGGATTCTCTAGTCTTCACCACTTGACAGTGACGGGTATAGCACCCGCTGAAACGCTAGTATTATATGCTTGTTTGGCGTCATAAATAAGGATAAAGTTGCTATCGGGCATAGTGTACTAGCCCCACTTCTACTCTGGTTGCCAAGAGTAGCATACGTTGGTTCTACAATAGTGAACGCAGGTTCCCGTGATTACCTGTGATGTCATGGATAGTATGATATTGAGAGTCATCATGCCTCTCTCTCAAGTGTACAGTCCGATGTTTCAAGGAAAAGGATTTTAGTTTTTGTTTAAAGGAAGTCCCAGGTCACCATGGTCACCAGGACAGATCTAAGCCCTCTGCGGTCGGCAGGATCAAGTTGTAGGAACCCAGAATGCATTTGGAAGATAGTGTGTAGTAAGGTTCTGAAAGAAGAATCAAGAAAAGCTGGTTTTATGCCAGCAAGAAAGAAATACCAACTTCGTGTCGATAGAGTTCAAACCTACCATTACCCCTTCGCAGTTGCCACTTGTCGCCTGCATTACTTCACCTGTTATCTCCGCCCTTACTTTACCCTAAAACCCGTAATCAAATACGTCGGTGGATCTGGATAATCTTATTCAAAGGCTTGCTGATCTAAACGTAGACAAAGAAAAGACCTCGGTCACAAAAAGGATCACCAATCTGGGTAACTGGAATGGTGATAGAACCACCTTTTGTGCATGGTGGATAAAACTGTGCCTCTGGACCAAAGCCCAGAAATGGAGCTCGGACAAACTGAGATGCATAGCAGTACTATTACGTCTCGAAGGAAAGGCTGAAGAGTTTGCCCAAATAACCCTTGAACAATATTATGGCGAGGAAGATGAAGATATTCGAGATAACAGAGGAATAAGAACCGGAAAAAAGGGAGACTCCACTTGGCCATCTTGGCAAAAGTTACAAGGGGAAATCAGAGACTATTTCTGGATCAACGTGCTGGCACATGAATCCCTGAAAAAACTCGAAGGTCTTCAACAAAATGGCCACCCAATAGATCTGTTTGTGCAGAAGTTTGAACTTTAGCGAAAGGAAGCGAACATCAATGACTACCATGCAACAACACTGCTCAAAAAGGCCATAGATTTCAGAATTTACGAAAGAGCAAGTATGACCCTGACACTAATGGGTCAAGATGACTACCACATGGTAAAAGATGAGTACCAAAAAGTTGGCTGCATTTTCGAAAGAATGGTGATTGAAAGGGGACCACCATCAACAAGTCATTTTGTTCCACAAGGGCCCCCGTGCTATCCCCAGCAAGCGAACCCTCAATATCCTCCTCCCCCCGGACCTCCGCGTCCATAATTCACTGCCTATGGCACTCAGCCTGGGTGAGGCACACCCATGGAGATTGGGACACAACAAGCTGTCCCCTCTCTCCCGCAATCTACAAATCCATGTCCTGACAACAGGACATGCTACCTCTGCAGGCTTCCGGGCCATATTAAACCTGATTGTTCAAAGAATCTTTACCATCGCCAATCACGCCCCGCCCAGCAATGCCAGTTTGTATGGGATTATGAATCCAGCACTTATGTGCCAACTGCAGAAAACGAGTATGCAGCATATCCGCAGGTGCAGGTCGCCCAACACTACTCAGAGTGACCGCTCTCTACTCCCCCAGTAGCTGCGCCAGTACTGCAAGCAGCACAAAGGACATACATCTCGGAAGAAGCCGAAGCATTCTACTGGGATAAATTTGAGGCCGAAGCTAGGCATAGGGCCACCGAGGCTTTAAAAGGACAGAGTACTTGAGCGATGAGGGTGTTCGAGTACAAGAACAATACATAGACTGTATGGACAAAGACTTTCCTATTTCTGATTTTTCTTCTGTACTTCGTAATCTTGTTTCCAACTCTATAAGAGCATCTCAATTGAGCGTGGTGTCAGAGTCTAAATATAATGTGCTTAATTCTCTTAATAAACAACAAAAAATATCTTCTATTTATAAACCCCTCAAGGTCACTATGCATCGTGCAATGATGTTGTCATTTGGCGGAGAGTTCTTGCTTGAGACCGTCATACGTTGCCAGCAGAATGGCCAGTGGCTCTGCTACAAGTTCAAATCTCTCTTGGACTCAGGAGCATCCCACACCTTTATTGACTCAGACTACGTACAATGTCACGGTATTCCTTACTTTAAACTGCAAAACCCGATAACGGTACATAACGTGGATGGCTCTAAAGGAGCAATTGGACAAGTCCAACACACGGTAACCTTAATCGTGGAAGTAGCAGGACATTATGAAACTTTAGACGCTTATATTTCTAAACTGGGAACCCATCAAATGATTATAGGATATGATTGACTCTACCACCATAATCCTAACATCGATTGGACCAACCAGACTATAGACTTTCCATGTTGCACCCAGTATTGTAAAATTATGGGACTCGGACCTACCATGAACTTATGTACTATAGAAGAAGGACTAAAGGAGAAAATACCCGAAACTTACCACGGATTTCTAGATATCTTCTCAGAACAAGAATCCACTAGAATGCCGTTGAGGAAACCATGGGATCATGCAGTTGATCTCAAAGAAGATTTCGTACCCAAAAAAGGATGGGTCATACCCCTCTCGGATACTGAAATGGAAGAAGTTTGCACATTCATGGACAAGGAACTTAAAAAAGGGTATATTAAACCTTCTAAATCTCCTCAGACTTCTCCTGTATTCTTTATTCCAAAAAAGGATGGTAAAAAACGTATGGTCATCGACTACCGTTATTTAAACGAGGGTACCATCAAGAATTCCTACCCTCTACCCCTGATCCCACAGTTGATCAATCGGCTGAAAAATGCTGATCGATTCATGACCCTTGACTTACGTTGGGGTTATAATAATGTGCAGATAAAGGAAGGAGATGAATGGAAAGGTGCCTTCGTCACACCAATCGGGGCATATGAATCCATAGTAATGTATTTTGAAATGACCAACTCACCTCCGACCTTTCAGCAAATGATGAATGATATATTTAACGACATGTACACTGTAGTCATTATTTACATTGACGATTGTATGATATTTACATTAGGGAAAACAGACAAAGAACACGAAGAGGTAGTAAAAGAGATCCTTCAACACTTACACAAGAATGACCTTTACATAAAACCTGAAAAGTGTTTCTTCTCAAAGGACAAAGTAGATTTCCTTGGTATGGTAGTATCTAAAGAGGGGATCGAGATGCAGAAAGAAAAAGTTGCAGGCATTATGGATTGGCCGGTCCCAACCTGTCTCAAACAACTTCAAGGCTTCCTCAGTCTCTGTAATTATTATAGGCAATTCATTGAAGGTTTCGCTAATATCACATGCCCCCTAAATGATCTTACCAAGAAAGACATCCCATTTACGTGGGGATCCGATCAACAATTAGCATTTGACATGCTTAAAAAGAAGTTTACAATGGTACCTTTACTTGCATATCCAAATCGAGAACAAGAAGTATGCATAGAAATGGATGCCTTGGCTATTGCCACGGGAGCCATGCTCTTTACTTTATGCGATGATGGTAATTGGAGGCCTGTAGCCTTCATTTCACACTCTTTCGATAGCGCAGAACATAACTACCCTATTTATGACAAAGAACTTCTAGCCGTCATTTGAGCATTCGAAGAATGGCGACATTATCTAATTGGTCGTGAAAGGTTTGAAATCTGAACTGACCATAAAAACCTAGAATATTGGAAGAAACCGCAGACTCTTAGTGGTCAACAAGCGTGCTGGCATGCACTACTTCAAGAATTTAATTATGTATTTGTTTATAAACCAGGTTCAACAAATGGTCATGCAGATGCGCTATCTCACAAACCAGACCACGGTGATGTAGTCCCAGATCATAACACAAACATTATGGTTCTTCCTCCTTCTGTTTTTATTAATTCCATTGCTTTATCTTCAGATTTCATGACGGAGTTAGAAAACATTTCTAAATCTATGAACATAGATGCTATCGATGATTTCTCTTTTGATTATAATATGAATATTTTCAAAAACCCAAAAAACAAAGTTTTTGTTCCTGACACTTTACACACTCGCCTCATAACTTTATGTCACGACTCACCCATAGCAGGACATGGCGGTCATTCCAAAACCATACATACTCTCACTTGTTATTTCTTGTGGCCAAGAGTCACAAAGGACATAAAAACATACATAGACAGCTGCCAAGTGTGCGCCCTCATAAAGGATAAGCAAAAGGCACCAGCAGGCAAAATTATACCACTTCCCGCTGCACAACATCCATGGGAAGAGCTCTCCATAGATTTCATCACAGGTTTACCTGAATCACATTCTTTCATGGCTATCTGTGTAATTGTAGATCGATTCTCCAAAGAAGTCATTTTTATTCCTACTTATGACACATGTTCTTCTTTGGACTTAGCCAAACTTTTTAAAGACAATATTTGGTGTATTCATGGACTTCCGTCTACAATAGTTTCCAATAGAGGACTCCAATTCGTGTTAGCGTTTACCAAAGAGCTTTGTAAGCTACTGGGTATTATGCAAAAAATATCTACTGCCTACCAACCACAAACGGATGGTCAAACCGAACGCATAAACAGAGATCTAGAACAATATCTCCACGCGTATTGTGAAAAAAGGCAATATGAATGGTCTAAATGGCTCAAGATGGCTCAATTTTCCCACAACAATACAATCACCACAGCCACCAGAGAAATTCCTTTTAATGTTACTAGAAACTATGCACCTCGCATGGGTTTCGAAGGAAAATTATCTGGCTTCACAGGAGAAATGAGTCGAGCTCATAAGGAAATAGAAAAGATGTTGAAAGAGACAAGAGAAAAGATGATCAAATCATCAGAAAAGAAGTGGTCAGATGCACCTAATTATTCCATTGGTCAGCAAGTCTGGCTATCTACCGACAAACTCAATCTCCCCTATATGGCAAAGAAATTAACACAAAAATGGATCGGACCTTATTGCATCACCAAAGTTCTTCCTAATGCCGTTACTTTCAATCTTCCCAAAACCATTCATATCCATCCCATGGTTAACATATCTCACGTCAAACCTTATAAAGAAACACTTCCAGGACAACCAGTGGTTCATCCAGATGCAATAGAGATCAATCAGGAAGGCAAAGAACAATTCGAGATTGAATATGTTGCTGCTTCCAGGATGAAGAATCAGAAATTAGAATACTTAGTACACTGGGCCGGATACGATGAAACAGATCATACCTGGGAATCTGCAGACATCATCAATACTGCTCCAGAAGCAGTCACAGAATTCCATAAAAAGAACCCCTCCGCACCCAGAAAACTTTGTGGACTTACAACTTCCACATTCCAATCCTTATTTTCTCCATTCGAAAACTACACTATCATCGAACCAACAATGACTTGCCTGGAATTCGAGTCTTAAAGAGAGGATAGTGTTATAATATGAATATTTTCAAACTTTTATGCTTCATTCTTTCACTTACAAAATTACATGACCACAACACGTGATCGTGAGAACTATTATGAAATCAATCACGTGATAAAGTCTAGAACAAAATCATGTGACCTACCTCATGCTATTATTAATCTCCATTCATTCATACACTTCATCAATTCCCACATTCATTTCCGTCTTCTCACTCTCATGAACACTTCTTACATATATACGTTTATAATAATTAGTCACACACACAGCTTGGTCTGTGCACACTCCTGTAATATATATAAGCTAGACACTTTGACGACTAATACCTTAATTGAATCCACTTGATTCTCAGCTATAGTCATTGCCTCGGCCATTGGTCATTGTAAGCTGCTGCTAATTGGACAAGATCCACATATCCTCATTTCCACCTTGAGCCAGGATCAGTGTAACCTGCGAGATAGTCTGAGCCTTGTGGACTTTCATCATTGAGGACATTGATCTCATAACACCCAAGAGTAACTTTATCCTTATTTATCACACCGGATGAGCATATAATACTAGTGTTTTGCCAAGTGCTATACTTGTCACCATCAAGTGGTGAATACTATAGAATATCTTCTTAGCTCTGGGGTCCAAGCATTGTGTATTGCAGTCGAATCCAAGTGTTATGAAACCGAAGTCCTCAACAACAGTTTCCACAAGGCTTGGGGCTACATTGCAGGCTACACATGTCCTGGCTCAAAGAAAGAGGATATGTGGATCTTATCCATTCAATCACAAGTCTACAACAACCAATGGTCAAGGCAATGACTTTTAGTGAGGGAACAAAGTGGATTTGACTGGGGTACCAGTTGTCAAAGTGTCTACTTTATATATGTACAAGATATTCACATGGACCAAGCAGTACGTGTGAGTGATTACTATAGTAGGATATATAATAGAAGTGTTTGTGAGAGTAAAAGAATGGAAATGAATGTGTGAGAAAGATAAGGTGTGAAAATGACAGAGATTAAATACATGTGCTGTGTCATGTGATTTGAGTCTAGACTTTGTCATGTGATTGATTATGTAATAGTTCTCACGATCACGTGGTGTTGATTATGTGATTTTGTAAGTAAAGAAATAAGCATAGAAAAGTTTGAAAATATTCATATTATAACATGCAGGAGGAGAGGAGGGGCATATCAGGGGCAAAAAATCTCCCAAAAGCTGACCCAGAATTTGGCAACTGCCTACTCTTGTGACTTGCTTGCTATCATGAGCCATATTGAAGTGAGAAGTGCCTAGCCTAATTTGGAAGAAAAAAAGAAGCACACCCACCTGCATTGTTATGGCAATGATTTGCCCATGATTACTCTCTGCCATAAATGCCTCAGGTCAGTAAAGAACGTGCTCAATTCCAGAAGGTATTTTAAACTTGGCCAAGGAGTGGGATTCATGAGTGAAGGTGCAAGGATCAGCTAGAAGAGCAGACCCAACTTGGCATATACACTGGTCAAAAATTAGCTTGTTTGTGGTGTGCCCCTGTAGCAAATCCAACCACCAGTGGCTTGTAAGGTTGATCTTGCTCCAGCATGTGTAAAACTTGATGGGATGGTGAGGAATAGAAGTAAAATAACCCAAAGAATGAGCCAACTTGCAATAGCCAAGGGAAAGTGGGCATATTTTGTATTCTTTCAATGACTCAATAAGTTCTGAATAAAGCCAGTGGCGATGAGAGAAAAGAAGAGGCAATGCACATCTGGATCAGCTTGGTAGTGGATGCCCTTGAGGTGAACAAAAGGATCAATAGCTACAGTCTAGGATAGAGACTCAAGTGCTTGCATAGCTATGCCAGTCCAAGGCCAAACTGAGGGTAGCTGGAAACAATCTCCTATAGTAATTGTTGAGAAAAGCATGGCCGAGCTGATGAGTAGTGTGAAATGCATTGCAGACCTGGATCCCACCAAATGGAAGTTGAACTAGTTTTATTGCATGTGCAGCAGTGCCAGGAAGGTCTAGATACCAGGGGCCAAACATGGATGCTGAAAAGTTGAGTGAGTATGGAAATTGAAAGGGAATATGCACATTCATTAATTAAAAGAACTTGATATGTGCCTAGAGCTATGTGTATCATTTGTAGACACTGATAATGGCACTTGTCAGAACCAGAAGGATAGGCAGTGTTTTCTAGTGAGGGCTGCATGGCCTTTTTGACCTTTTGGATGCATTCAATTCCCTCCATAGTGACCTAATTGCCCAATATGTGTGTAAATCTTTTTGGCAGGAAAGAAGTCTATGTACTGAAGGGCCCTGAGGTGAGTGAAAGGGGCAGCCAGGAGGTTAGGCCTTTAGGAAGGTGGTGGAAAGGTGGGTTGTTTAAAGAGTTCACTAAGGAAGAAGGTTAGGTTAGGCATTGAAGAAGATGTAAGCAACAATGCATAGTAGGGGCTAAGGGATAAAAGGATTGGATTGCACGAAAAGCAAATAGAGAAAAAAATGCTTGCCTACCCATTCTGCAATGCTTTTAAAAATCTAAAAGGAAAGCTTCACATGCTGGAGCAGCATATCTTGACTGCACATAGAAAAGAAGAAGTGATTACCCTCTATACTATACCTTATGTTTGAGAAAGAATGATCAGCCATCTTGATCACCAACACCATGGAACACCAGCTACATGACAGGACACCACTTCCTCATGCTGATCTTTCTAGTCATGCTAACTGTGTACCATGGCAAATTGCCATCATCTAACTGCCCCTCCACTGTTCTTTGCTGTAGGCAGCTGTACATCAGCCCCATAGATA
This sequence comes from Boletus eberwhitei, assembly GCA_038090915.1. Taxonomy (NCBI): domain Eukaryota; kingdom Fungi; phylum Basidiomycota; class Agaricomycetes; order Boletales; family Boletaceae; genus Boletus; species Boletus eberwhitei. The sequence goes on from JBBPNO010000204.1 coordinate 14,837, forward strand.
TCTGGATTGTCACTCACCCTGATTGGACTCAATAGATACCCTCCAAGTCCCTACTGCTGGATATTGATAGCGATGAGCTGTACATGTCTCCATGTGCCATAAGAGGCCTGTAATTGGCAATGGATCCAGATGTGCATACAACTGAACTGCTATCTCAGGCAAGATGTAAACTATGTCTTGGAGACATGGACGACATAATAGCTGCACTTCTTGGGCAGATTTGCATCTCAAGCAGGATCAAGATAGTGAAATCAGGTTTAGATATCACAAGGGTATGTGATATCAACACTAATCAAACTTTCAAAGCTAACTGGGAACCAGGATGCAATGTCCACACAGGCGATGGATGCACTGACAGGCATGCATGTGCACAGGACTATCATGAGGGCATTGCAAATCAGATCAAGTACTACAGGAGCTCTAGAGAAGATGAACTTGATGGTAGCAAGAAAGATTATGAGAAAGCTTTTAGATAAGAGAAAGCACAAGGCTGACCCAGAGCCAGACACAGGCACGATCACAGCTTGAATAGAAGAGGACAGACCACATGCATCCAGCTCCAGAAAGGCCAAGCATCGTTGACATATGTACCTCATTTAATTTTCTGTGGGTGTTATTGATTCAAAACACACTTTGTAGCAACTCCAACAGTGCAATCTTTGCTCACAGAGATTATATGTCCTCCAAACATCCCAGTTGTGAAATGGCCACACTTGGGAGTTACCACCTATGCACCATGGTTTTGTAAGGCAGTACCTGCCAAGCCTAATAGGTTCTGGCAAGCATTGACTGAGATGCTGCAGCAGGATATAGAGGTTGTAAATCGCCTATCATGGACACATTGTACATAAGACCAGATGTACAGCCCAGGCTGCCCAATAGTGGTAGAGCTCATATATGATGCCAGAAATGCACAAGTCCTGATAGGCCTTATGATGAAGATTCAAGATGCACTATTGAAGGGATGTGGAGTTCTGGTGTATGGGTGGGAGCCAAGCCCACCTCTTGACTTCAGCCTTGAGGTGATTCAAATATATTGTCCAGCATTGTCCCAATTGATTGTGGTACAAGGTAGGTGGTCTCATCATGTACCATGAATACATAACTAAAATATTCAGCAGATGTGGTAACTCAAGGCAGGGAATACCACAAAGCATCCAAGGGTGACACCTTGAAGATCCACCTGTCACTCACACTAGAGAAGGTAATAATCCTTGTGGATGACCCAAACAAATATATGAATGTATCAGATCTTCCAAACTTTCAGCCAGATGTCCCAATATTTGTGTGGTTAGCATATATTCAAACCTCTCTCCAAAATACTAATTCCTGTCTAGGCCATTGTCAAACAATGTCAATGTAAGGTCTGTGACAATCAACAATACACATCTCTAAAAAATAGAGGACAATAGTGCCAAGACCTACATTGGTCTGCAGGCAAACCTCAGAGACTTGGTAAGGGTCCATGGCTAGGACCTGCTGATGCACATTAGATTACTCACAGCTGCACATCATGATGCCTGGGGCTTTTGTACCCATACCTCAATAAGGTCAGGCAGCAAGGTTTGGGTGTATCTAGACACTCCAGGCAAGACTATAGGCAAGAAGTCCATGTTTGAGGCATGGGATACACTGTTCACAGAGGCACAGGAGATGCACCTCCCAGACATCCCATTCAGTGCACTGATTCTGCAAAAGGGTGACACACTGGTTGAGTCCCAACTACATTACACTCATGCACATATAGCATACAGCCACCTCACATGAATCATATTGTGTACATACCTCAGACAGGTCTAACATCCGGTGGACATTTCCTTTGCTACTCCACCATGCACCTCACATACATTGTCCAGCAATACAATTGCACAAAGATTCCTGGGCAGGTGGAAGGTGAGCAAGCAAGCGTTGTAACAAACACTGAGCATTTATTGATCTTGCACTACCTGACATGAATGGTGCTTGAGCTTCCAGTCCTTGCACAACAGAAAACATGTACATCACATGTCCCACCATTCCATAACCCCCTGACAAGTGTTGTATCAATAGGTACATTCTATAGAAGAAGTATCCTGGCACTCATCATCCTTGTGGAATGCAAACTAGACTTTATCATGTAGCACACCTTGGAAGCGATATCCACAATGCATGATAGCAACATGATGGTGAGGGAGATTAGGAGCAAGTGGGAGGCAGTGATGTACATCATTGCAAAACTAAAGGTAGGAATGAAGGTTATGGATGCAGTGTCAGAGCTGGAGGAGGGATACTGGTGGTACCTAGGGCAACCATGTGCTCTGAAAGTATTATTGTGCGAGTTTATTCCATAGATATAGATTTATATAGATATTAATAAGGTGTGGTCTAACCATGGTGTGAATATGTTCAACCATATTTGACTACCACTGCAGAGCCATTTCTAGGGTTGCAAAAGTGTCAAATATGGGGAAACATATATCCGACCTATTGTTGACATCCACTACAGTTATTCCAAGCATGTAAGATATGTAGGCCATGGGTGAACATATGTTCAACCTATGTTCAATCTATATTTGATCATATTTGACATCCATTCCATAGTTATTCTAGAAGTTTCAGAGGTACCAAACATAAGAAAACATATGTTTGACCTATGTTTGGTGCATGTTCAGCACCTGCAGAAAGAGTTGGTATGACATCTGGTTAGCCTCAATAGGTGTTGGTAACATGGTCACAATTCCTCAGAGAACTGAATATTGGGTGTTGAGCATGGTTGAGCATAGGTCAAACATACATTCACCCATGCTCAACCCCTTTGAAACTTCCAGAATGACTGTGCAATGGATGTAGAATATATATTTGCCCATGGCCTACATATCTCACATACTTGAAATGACTGTAGTGGACATCAACAATAGGTCAGACATATGTTTCCCCATGTTTGACACTTCTGCACTCCGGGAATGGCTCTGCAGTGGAGGTCAGTGTTATATCCCATATAATTCGACAAATTCAACTCCAGACTTTCATCCACAACTCTGGCATGTTCTCTTATGGAATGTACTTCTATGCTCTCAGACTTGTGTGTGGTAATCTTACTTCCTTATCTGTACATACCTATATCCCTTCATCTATCCTAGTCTTGCCTTGTAGACACCTCTAATCCAGTGCCTGTCTCACTTAGGAGCACTGCTCTGGTGAGGTACCAACTCCATTACTCTGCCTCTATTACTAATACCTTTGTCTCAACCATATATAAACCCTCAGTACAACTCCTGTATATGCAGTTCAAATATCAACTCTGAACATCACTCCTGTCCTCTGTCTGAGTGTTGATAACTCACTCTGACCTTCACTTGACTTGACGTTTGATCACATCAAGTCCTTACCTCTGATCCTTCTATATCCTCAAAATCCAGAACATCAGACTTGAGCAAGGGCACATCACATAAGGTGAAGCCAAGTCCCAACACCCTCAAGTAACTCTGATTCACCAGAGTTGCATCAGAGTTGTCTGTTTTTAACAATATATTTGAACTCCCACTTGCAAACAAGTCTCTCACATTATGGCTACATGCACTACTAGATCCTAGACTTGCATCCTAGGTGCAAACCCCTCCACATCTCCACAATACAACCCATTGAGTGTGTTTGGCAGTAGTCAGCAAGGTCCAGAACTCATTGACTAGTTCTGAAGCTTCTCTGCTCAATGAACCCCCACCTCCACTTCACAGTTGCAACCACTCCCAGAGTCTCCTACTTCAGGAGCATGCATCATTGAGTTACCCACCGACAATGACTCCACCATCTCCCTGCTCACAAGCCAACACTCTAGTCAAAGAGTGTAGGCTGTTTTCTTCCCAAATGATGACATCCCAGACGTTCTTGGAGATGACCCATTGGATGATGATCCTGACTTCCCTAACAATGATGTTTTCTCAGACTCCAACAATGAGCATGTCCCATGAGACATTCTTACACTGCTCACTGATGCCATCAAAAGCCTCACTCGCTCCATGTGTTGTTCCTCCAACCATACACCTTGCACTAAAGTCTGGGAATCAGACCAGTTTGATGGGACAGAGCCCTGCAAACTCAGGATCTTCCTGGTATAGTGCGAACTCAACTTTCAAGACTGCCCAAAGGCTTTCAGCATAGACTGTGCCAAAGTTACCTTCATGCAGTCCTACCTAAAGGGCATGGCACTGGAATGGTTCAAACTGAATCTCCTCCGGATGAAAGATTCCACCTTCTATCCTCTTTGGATGGACAACTTCAAAGAGTTTGTCCTAGATCTCCAAATCAATTTCAGTCCATATAACCCCATTGGAGATGCAGAGCACCAACTCAACCACTTGTCAATGAAGAATATTCAATACATAAACAAGTATGTGGTCAAGTTTAACAGAATTGCTTCACAAGTCTGAGGTTACAGAGAAGGAGCCCTCTGGCACCACTTCTATAATGATCTGCCAGACCATATCAAGGATGAGCTATTGTGTGTTAGCAAACCCCTGATGCTCTCCAAACTCTGAAGCCTTGCACAGGCTATTGATGCATGCTATTGGGAGTGCAAGTCAGAAATCAGCAGGCAGATGAAAGCATCAACCCCATCCTCCACTCCCGAACCATCCATCCCTGCTGCATTATCCTCTTCATGCCCCTCCAGTAGTACCAAAGATTCCAAGAAGTCCAAAGGCAAAGGAGCTACCACCTCCACCCATCTGAAGCTGGACTTGTTGTTCAAATTAGGAAAAGACAGCAAGCTCACCTTGGATGAGAGAAAAAATCACAGGTTCAATAACAAGCTTTGCATGTTCTATGGCCAAGCTGGCCAGATGGCAAAGAATTGCCTGAAGTCAACTTCCAGTGCATTCAAGAGTTGCGCCATGACCACAACTCTGGAAACCAAATCAGAGGTCTTCACCTTGCAGGCAAAAAAATTATCCACAACTTCCATGACTCTGCACAGACTAGAAGTTGCATTGAACCCACTTGTGCAGCTAAGGAGATCTGCCTCAATGTGTCCGCTTTTTCCAATTCCAAATCCTTTATACCCTCTGTCTTCTTAGCCTCCTATCAAATTCCACCCTTTTCCATGCTCATAGATTCAGGCTCCTCTGACTATTTGATATATACTTCATTCATTAATAAAAATAAACTTTTAATCTATTCCATCCCTTTGCTCAAGCTCCATCTCTTCAATGGAACTACCAACAGTATGATCATCTGAGTCATTAATCTCTCAGTCTGCTTTGCAACTGTTGACATTACCTTGATGACTTTTTATGTCACTCTGCTGAACTCTGCCTATTCTATTGTACTAGAACATAACTGGATCACCTGCCACAATCTGTTGATTGACTGGGTCACAAGCAGTATCACATTCCATTCATTTGAGCAGGCAGTGTCAGCAACCCTGAGCTTTCCTCCATAGCCTCCAGAATCCCTCTTTTCAGCTGATATCACATCAAATCCACCACATTTCTCCAACAACAAAGCTTTGCCCATCACACTTGTTCTAGATGTTAGCATGATCATTTACCTGGACAACATCCTGATCTTTTCTGTGGATAAAACCACCCTGTTATGATTAACCAGGGGGACATCTCTTTTTCCCTTCAAATGGACATCCCTTCCACTTCCTTGTGGGATGACCTCATGTACGACACAGGGGATTACTTTCATGATGCCCCTTTGACCCCCAATGACGAAGGCAATGCCTTCTGAACTTCAACCATCAACACCACTGACAAGGCTATGCAAGGCAGCGAACACTGGATTCTGGCTGTGTTAGCCTCATGCCATACTTATGCCATTCACCATGACTCGTCCAAGGTCTAGATCACCTCATGCTTGCCTGCAGGATCACACATGTTAGTCTAGATAAACACATGTTCGCCTCATGCCTTTATCTATGACTTCTTGACCTCATGTACTCCTCATGCTATGCTTCTCTTCCATTCCATGGCTATACTGATACATATATAGCATAGCATATTGTTAGATCTAGTGTACACAAGTGTAAACTCCTAGACAGTATATAAAGGCCCAAGTCGCTGCCAGAGGACATCAGTCTTGTCCTCTTGGTCTTTTCCCAGTCTTACCAGTTGCTGCTTGACTACAAGAGCTACTTGTCTCACCCTTACTTGTCATCTATTGATTGTTGCTTGTTGCCTTCCAGTAAGGCCAGGTCATTTCATTAGGACAAGATTTACCTCAAGTTCTTGGATTAGCTTGTATCGTCCAACCACTCACCATTGTTAACAACCAACCTTGTCCACAATCATGATAGTAGGATCTCACATTGTTCACACCTCAACTTGATCACTGAACCCTTGAAATCATTCAGTGCCAATCAAACGTGAAGAGACTCCTTATGTTCCCCTTCAGTTTGACAAAAATGTGGAGACATCAGTGAAGTTGGAGAGCATCCACAATCATAGTACTCAGTACCCTAGTAGAGATTGAACCCCATCTCATCAAGCCACTAGTAGGCTCTCATCATACAGAAGATACAGTCCAGTCCCTCACTTCTCCCCCCACAGGCAAAGTAAGTTAGTATATCGTCTTGTGACACCAATCAGATCGCCAACACCCCTTGAGAGACCCATTGACTGGAGGCCAGTCATCAATCATCATGGACCATCCCCTGACGCCACCCTCTATCTTAGAACTGGAAGTGATGTCATGCTTATCGACCTTATTGATTTCACTCTACGTTGAGTCTGTATACTATCAGAGGTCTCACATATTATTAGAGAGGGAATACAACTGGGCATACAGCAGCAACAGCAACAGGAGCACATTGCAGAAATTAGAAAACAGGTACATGAGGCCCATAGATGTATCAAGAAGAGACTTCTTCTTCAGGAGAGAAATCAAGAACTCATGAGGAAGGCCTGATAATATCCTTCATCACATTCTACCTCAGTGGCACAGAGGTCTACATCCTCCTCTATATCTACCTTCTTTTCCTACTCTTCGACCAAAGGCAAAACTCATCTTACCTACATGCTACCAAATGGATTACACACATCACTAGCAGGCTCATACCCACAGTACACAGAGTAGCAAGGTTTCATCCTTGTCCCATTCCTATTCTAAATAGACCTCCCGCTCCCCCACTTTACATTGAATCAGAGACAGATTTGGAAACCAATTCAGGAACAGTTATCCAATAAGCATGGATTACATAAATCAACATCAGAAGTTGACAACAGATCAAAAGAAGTGTTTCCAATCTCATGTTACCAATCTCACCAAATGGAAATTGGATAAACTCTATCACCCTGATTCACTCTATCACTCAATCTTGAAGAAAACTCGTTGTTTGACATGACAAAACACTCATACCATTCATAAACTTTTATGAACCAGTTCCTCATCACATTCTTGTATATTTACAGCACCTTGATTGCTGTGCTTGTCTATTGTATTCAGAAGTCAGTATCAAAGAACCATTCCCTAGCTATTGATGTTTCTTGCAACCCAAAGTATTATTCTATTACCATCAGTGATCCAACAATCACCTGGAACATTGATGAAAAGGAAAAGGTTCCTAAGGACAAAGAAGATCCCTGGGCAGACCTAAACCACGAAAACGGTTGGAACGCTCAATCTCTTGAAATTGAGCAACCGAACCACAACACACCTGAGTGGATTGATTGGATCTTCACTCACATGTCACCACAATAACTCCAACAAATTGCTAGCCAATTTTTCTATTCTCACTTTCAATCCACCTTTGCTAGAAAACAAGGACAGGAATACCAAACTGGTCCTAGTGCCTCTATCAAAGCTAATGCTTCCAAAGAAGCAACTGCTGCTGCATCACTGCCACCAGCAGATACTTGGGAGATTGACTCCACAACTGAGATTCCTAGACTAGATCTTTAATAGATCAGTCTAGTATTAGTCCTTTTGTTCATCTCACTTGATTGTAATCTAATCTAGTAAGGACTTTCTCTCATCATGTTGTCCTTTAACCCGTGAAACTTCAACTCGAATATTTTCTTGCAAGACCTTTATGCCTGCCATGATCACGATGCATAGATGGCATTGGTAGCTGCTCAGTTTGGCCTACTAGTAAACCATAGTGCAAACCTAGAAAATGACTTGGCACAGGCACAGGCACAGATTGCAGCCACATCAAGAACAACCTTGTCTAAAGCATCAAAGAAAGTTGAGACCTTCTTTGACCTTGGTGAGTTCAAAGAAGAGATCAACAAATTCGAGGATTGGTGGTTGAAAATGAAAACCTATATTGCTATCAACCCAGAGACAATTCCACCTAGATCCTATGAAGCAGTAGTCACTGTCTTATTTTGAATGACAGGACCACGTGCAGGAAGCTTTACCACCCCACGACTGGAAGCAGAACCAGTGTACACTTGGGTAAAACTAGTCAACGAAATCCAGAAACAGTTTTGTCCCACAGCCAAACCAGACTGGGCCTCAGAGAAGCTCTGGAAGCTCAGACAAGGAAACATGCATACATGTGATTGGATAGATCAGTTCTGAAAGCTTTACAAGGAAGCTGACATCAGAAATACTCATGGAGTAAACATTCTTGAATGGAATGTTAATCCTGAGATCAGAGACCAGGTAATCAAAGCAGGTAAGCGAAGCCACACAGACATAGGAGCATACCTTGCTGTGGTCAAAGAAGCAGGAGAACTCATAGAGGCCATGAGTTTTCTCTGAAAGCAAGAATCAGGATTCCTTTCAGGAAATATCTCATATCAGTCCAAACCATCTTGCGACCCCAATACAATGGATGTTGACAATATTCACACTTCATGGTCCGATGAAGAAGATCAGGAACATGAGATAGACACATTCAGAAAGAAACCTAAAAAAAGGTTTACATGATGCTTTAACTATGGTGGAACAGGACATAGGAGCAAAGATTGTAAAAAACTCTGGACCAAATGCCAGGAATGCAGATGGTCTAGAGGAGATCACAAGAAAAATTGTTCCAAGCTTAGGAAAATCTGAACTCTTGACGAAGAACCTGCTAATGGAAAGGGAAAAGCCAGAGCAACTTGAATGATCTGGGTGTCCAAGTTGCTACTAACAAATCCATATCTTGTAAATCATCTAGCCTAAATTATCATAGCCAAGTGGGGTCTTCAATTGATTTGAAGCTTTGGCTGGGGCTTCAAACTGGTGCTTAATTCTGCTTACCACTCTTCCTCAATTCCAGACAATGCTTGTATTCACACCTTGAATAATTGTGATATAACCTTATCAGTGGAGATTGCTCCTACTCGACATTGACATGCATTTGTGAAGACAAAAGCTCTCTTAAATAGTGGAGCTAATGCTATCTATATTGACAAGTCCTACACACAGAGGATTAAACTCCCTTTTCTAGCCCTAGAGAGTCCGATACCCATGTATAACATTGATGGAACACATAATACCGCTGGATCAATCACACATTGCACCGAGATCATTATACAATATCAGGATCATTATGAACAAGTCATAGCAGAAGTAACCAATCTAGGAAAGAATCAAATGATTCTTGGATACACGTAGTTTACTAAACACAATCCTGAGATTAATTGGACTTCTGGTAAAGTTAAAATGACTTGATGCCCCTGGACATGTCAAACCCTAAAAGGAAAACCCCCTTTCACATGACAGCTTGAAGCTAATGAACATGAAACTCTAGCTCAGATCTTTGCCACGAAACAAGATGAACCTAGTCAGAAGAAAGATCTGAAATCAGAGAATCTTATTCTGAAACAATATGATAAACATCTGAAGGTTTTCTCAAAGAAAGCATCAGAACAAATGCCTATACAAAAACCTTGTGATCATGCCATAGATCTTAAAGATATGTTCAAACCGAAGAAAGGCTGTTTAATACCCCTTTCACCCAAAGAACAGAAGGAAGTATCTGATTTCATAGATAACCAGCTAGCCAAAGGCTACATCAGACCTTCCAAATCAGAACAGACATCACCCATGTTTTTCATACCTAAGAAAGATGGATGAAAATGAATGGTTCAGGATCACCATTATCTAAATGAACACACAGTCAAGAACAATTATCCACTCCCCTTGATCTCACAGCTTGTGGACAAGCTTAAAGGATCAAAATGGTTTACAAAGATAGATCTTCGCTGGGGATATAACAATATTTGCATCAAAGAAGGAGATGAATGAAAAGATGCCTTCATTTGTCACCGTGAATCCTTCAAACCCCTAGTAATATATTTTGGTTTGTGCAACTCGCTAGCCACATTTCAAACCATGATGAACAAAATATTCTCGGACATGCCTGATGTCATGGTCATATACATAGATGACCTCATGATCTTCACAAAGACTAATGACCTGAAAGCACATGAAAGAATCATAAAGAAGGTATTGCAGCATCTTGAAGACCATGACCTATTTGCAAAACCAAAGAAATGCACCTTCAGTGTCCAAGAAGTGGAATTTCTTGACATGATAGTATCTTGTGATGGAATCAAGATGGATGCCAGTAAAGTCAAAGCCATTAAGGAATGGCCAATTCCAAAGAATGTTAGAGGCATATGCAGTTTTCTCAGTCTAGCAAACTTCTATTGAAGATTCATCAAAGAATATGTGCAAGTCACTCAACCCTTGAATGATCTTACTAAGAAAGACATTACCTTCACATGGACAGAATCCCAACAGACAGCATTTGACACACTCAAACATAGATTTACCACTGCCCCTATTCTTGCCTATCCTGATAATAACAAAGTATTCCGACTGGAAATGGATGCTTCAGATTACACAACCGAAGCAGTGCTCTCTATAGAACAAAACAGCAAATGGCACCCTGTAGCATTTCCCTCACATTCCATGACCCCTGAAGAACAAAACTATCCCGTAGCAGACAAGGAAATGCTTAGTGTCATTAGATCACTCAAACAATGGTGTCATTACCTAGAAGGCGCACACCATCAGTTCAAAATATGGAATGATCATGCCAATCTCCAATGGTTTATGAAACGCCAAGACCTTAACCGTCAGCAAGCCTGATGGGCACAGTATCTTACACATTTCAACTTCAAATGGCTTCATAAGGCAGGAACCGCAATGGGTAAAGCCGATGCTTTATCTAGATGTGAAGACCACACCATTGGCATAGAAAATGACAATATCGGAGTGCTAGTCATTCCGCCAGAACAAATCAGTGTTACAGAGGTACATGTGGCTACAGATTCTGAATCCATCGTTGAGAAAATCAAAAATGCCATACATCTACTCAAAGAATCAGAATTCACCACATTATGTTAGAAATACAGTATAGATACACTCGAAAATGAACTTCTTCATGACAAAGAAGGAAAGATCTATATCCCTGATGATCAAGAACTAAGAATGGAAATCATTAGACTCCATCATGACACTCCAGTTGCAGGTCATGCTGGATCAGAAAAGACAATAGAACTCATACAACAAAGCTATATATGGCCTGGTATGAACACATTCATCAAAGAATATGTCACTAGATGTGAACAATGTGCAAGATGCAAGCCATCTAATATAGCACCACCCAGAAAACTTCAACCATTAGATCTACCAAATATGCCCTGGATCGAAGTAACCACAGCCTTTATGACAGATCTACCCCTATCCAAAGAATTTGACTCAATCCTAGTAGTCGTTGATCAATTCTCTAAAGAAGTCGAATTCATTCCTTGTAACAAAATGGTCACTGTGCTAGACACGGCTTGACTCTACCTTCATAATATTTGGAAAAATCATGGGTTACCCCGGAGTATAGTGTCAGATAGAGGACCACAGTTTGCATCACAAGTCATGAAATATTTGTGCAAACGATTAGGCATACAACCAAAACTCTCCACTGCCTTCCATCCACAAACTGATGGACAGACGGAAAGAATGAACAGAGACCTACAGCAATACCTCAGACTCTTCACTGCTGAAAAACAGGAAGATTGGGTTGAACGGTTACCTCTAGCACAATTCTCCTATAATGCAAAGAAGCAGGCTTCTACACAGAAATCACCCTTTGAAGTCACACGGTTATACATTCCTAGAATGGGCTTTGAACAAAGAGTTACCAAAGCACCTGCAGCAGAACAATTCACTACCATCATGTAGGAGATGCTAGCCCAAACAAAAGCTAACCTGGAGAAAGCACAACAACAAATGAAAGTCCAAGCAGACAAACATTGCTCAGAACCCCCTAAATACAAAATCGGCAATAAAATTTGGCTTTCAACCAAAAATCTTAAATTAACTTGTGCTTTCAAGAAGCTTATGGAACAATGGCTAGGCCCATATGAGATCATGAAACTTGTCAGAGATAATGCACTAGAACTGAGATTACCATGCTCAATGCATATACATCCAGTTGAGAACATATCTCATGTCTGTCCTTACAAAGAATGCCTTGAAGGCCAAACAACCTTTTGTCCTGGACCAGTGAATATCACTGAAGACAGAGAAATTGAATACAAGGTTGACTATATAGTCGACACTCAATTCAAAAGAAAATGCCTAGAATATCTAGTCCATTGGAAAGGATATATGGATGAAGATCATACTTGGGAACCACTGAGTAACCTAGATGGTGCTCAAAATGCTATCAAACAGTTCCACAAGGATCATCCTAATGCCCCATGATGCATTCACCTTATGCAAACAGATTTCCTTTCAAGTTTCACAGACTATGGTTCACCATCACAAGAAATACCATCACCTAGGCTACCCTTTAATCACCTGGAAGTCGATTATTAGAGAGGGGATAGTGTTACAAACCACATTATTTTTCCCTTTATTTCTACTATTTTTCCTCATTTTATACATTGACTTTCACATTTAGCCCCTATCTTTTACTCCTATAACCTGAACCTGCCAAATGCTCAAATCCATGCAGAAATCTAGATCCATCAGCCTCATGCCATCCTCATGCCATTCACCATGACTTGTCCAAGATCTAGATCACCTCATGCTTGCCTGCAGGATCACACATATTAGTCTAGACAAACACATGTTCGCCTCATGCCTTTATCTATGACTCCTTTGCCTCATGTACTCCTCATGCTATGCTTCTCTTCCATTCCATGGCTATACTGATACACATATAGCATAGCATGTTGTTAGATCCAGTGTACACAAGTGTAAACCCCTAGACAATATATAAAGGCCCAAGTCGCTGCCAGAGGACATCAGTCTTGTCCTCTTGGTCTTTTCCCAGTCTTACTGGTTGCTGCTTGACTACAAGAGCTACTTGTCTCACCCTTACTTGTTATCTATTGATTGTTGCTTGTTGCCTTCTGATAAGGCCAGGTCGTTTCACCCATCTTTACACAGGAACAGCTTGCTTCTTCTCTCTATGCTACTTATCTTGCAGTCTGGGTACTGAAGGCTAGCACTCTTTTTGATTTAGAGCAACTCCACAGCAACATCCTATCTGCACTCCCCTCTGACCCACTTGCTGAACTACATATGTTCTCTTCTGATCCAGACTCATGCTGGTCAGTCAATGAAGATGACTTCCTCCATCTCAACAAACACATCTATATCCCTGATGCTGATGACCTCTGACTCCAAGTCCTCTGCTACAAACATGACCATCCCCTCTCTGGACATTTTGGCCAAAACTGCACTTTGGAACTTGTACACCATGAATACACTTGGCCAAGGACATGGATGTTTGTCAAAGAATACATCTTCTCCTACACACACCACTTGTGCCTATGCAAAGGTTTCAAGATACCACCCTATGGGTTGTTGAAACAACTCCCCATTCCCATGAAGCCATGGATTGATTATCCAAACTGTGCATTTTCATTCTGATGTATGATATGGTAACTTCTCTGGACTTAGCTAGATCTTTCCTACTCCATGTCTTTTCTAAGCATGGAGTTTCCTCTGACATTACCTCTGATCAAGGTTTGGAATTTGTCTCACACTTCTTTTGCTCACTTGGAAAAGCTCTCAACATCTGCCTCCACTTTATCTCCAGCTATCACCCCAAAGAAGACTGTCAGACAGAACATATGAACCAGACACTTGAACAATACCTCCACATTGCAATTATCGGCAAGACAACTGGTTTGAACTCCTTCCATTAGTGGAGTTCACATACAACAACACTCTGAGTGCCACCACCAGTGTCTTCCCATTCTTCACCAATAAAGGCTACCACTCCAACATCACAGTACACCCCAAGCATGACCTTACCTTCATCAAAGCCTGTGAATATTCCATAGACCTTGATTCTCTCCATGATTACCTCCATGAAGAGATGGCTGCCACCCAAAAGGACCCACAGATGCTAGGCAATCTCTGGCACTGGACTTCAAAGTCAGTGACCCAGTTTTCGTAAAAGCAAAATACTTCCATTTTACTAGGCCTTTGAAGAAACTCTCTGAGAAGAACCTAGGGCCACACCCAATTATTGCTCAGGCAGGCTCCCACTCCTTCACTCTCTGACTTTCTGAGTCAATGAAGTTCATTCACCTGGTCTTTCATATCTCACAACTAGAACCTTCTGTACCCAATGCCATACCTAACTAGGTACAATCTCTGCCACCTCCAGTTGAAGTAGACAAAGAACCACAGTATGAAGCTTCAGAGATCCTTGACTTGAAAATAGACTGACATCACCAAAACTGCAAACTCCTGTACCTTGTCCAGTGATCAGAATACGAAGGAACAGATGAAGAAACCTCCTGGCTTCTAGCCACTGAACTAGGCCATGCTTTCAAACTTGTCTGCGACTATTACACTTGCTATCTGGACAAGCCTGGACCTTACTCCACATGACCAGATACAAATTTCTTTTTTTTTTAAAAAAAAAAAAAAAAACAAGTAATCTACTACACTTTTTCTTCCTCTTCCTTTTCTTCTCCCTCCTCTTTTTCCTCCTTGTTTTCCTTGATTATCTTCATGGCCAATCCAGCCAACTCTGACTCCACCTCCTTTTCCTCTCCTTTCTCTACCTCTGACTCTGACTCCTCACTCCTATACATCTCCTCCACTTTCAACTCCACCAGGTGCTCCAGCAGGGAGTTCTGCTGGTCGAGCCTCCTATTCTGTGACTTCAGGGCCTCAAGGATCTCCTGAAGGATCTCCAAGAGCCTCCTCCATTGGAACCACTAGGCTCCACCTTGTCCCCTCCTACCCTCCTTCACTTCTGCTGCCTCTCCAGCTGCTCCTCCTTACACCACTTGCATTTTGCCTTGGCATCATGATATTCAATGCACAACTTGGATTTTATGGGGCTGAGCATGCACTCAAGCCTCCAGCATTCACAGTGCAAGCATCGCTGCTCTACCAACGCCCTCTTCTTCCCTTGTACGATGCTCTGTCACGCCCATACCTTCTTTGCCTGTTGTCCATTAGCCCCAACATACTCCAGTGCACTATCACTCACTCTTCTGATGTCCTCCTTCTTGGCCTTCTAATGTGCCCTCTCTGCCTCCTCCTCGTGCACCTTCTTCTCTGCCTCCTCACATGCCCTCCTCTCCACTTTCTTCTTCTGGGCCTGGGCCCTTCTTCATTGCTCATTGTACTTGGTGGTGCTAACTGCCTTCTTGTCATCCTCGTCCTCTGTGAGGTATTCATCAGACCACTATTGGATGTCGTTGAGGTTGGACATAGTAAGCAGTAAGGAGTATGTGGAATTGGCCAAACCAAACTGTTGACTTTTATACACAAGCAGCTCCATACTTCGGACTCTGTTTCTTTTCCACTCTGCATTGTCTCTCACCTAGGCCTTCAGGAATTCAGGCCTATGGGGGGAATACTGTTATATCCCATATAATTCAATAAGTTCAACTCTGGACTTCTATCCACAACTATGGTATGTTCTCTTACAGAACATACTTCTATGCTCTTGGACTTGTATATAGTAATCTCACTTCCTTATCCATACATACCTATGTTCTTTCATCTGTCCTAGTCTCACCCTATAGACACCTCTGATCCAGTGCCTGTCTTGGTTAGGAGCACTGCTCCAGCAAGGTATTAACTCTGTTACTCTACCTTCATTACTAATATCTTCATCTCAACCATATATAAACCCTCAGTATGACTCCTGTATATGCAATTTGAATACCAACTCTGAACATCACTCCTGTCCTACATCCAAGTCTCAATGACTCACTCCAACCTCTGCTCGACTTGACATTTGACCATATCGAGTCCATACCTCTAATCCTCCTATGTCCTTGAAATCTGGGATATTAGACTTGAGCAAGGGTGCACCATATAAGATGAAGCCAAGTCCTAACACCCTCAAGTAACTCTGGTTCACTGGAGTTGCATTAGAGTTGTCCATTCTTAACAGTCAAACATGATTGAACATATTTACACCATGGATAGACCACACCTTATGAATATCTATATTAGTACATACATGCATGTAACAAACTACCATGATATAGCTGATGCCTCACTAAACATTGCTGAAATACATGAGTCATATCTGCTTCATCTCCAACTCCTTTGGCATTGGTTCCAAGAATGGCCCCACCTCCTCCCTTCAGAAAACATTGCACAGATTAACATACCATGCCATATACCTTGCTTGGTAGAAGCTGTGGTGGTATTACAAACTTTGTTTTGACTTTGTAGGATTTTGGGCAAGCTATCTGCATGCTCTCAAGTGATGGATCTTGAGAACATGGCCAATGTTGTATGTATTGTATTTACTGTATCTTCCTCTTTTGTCTGTCTCACCCAAATATCAGCACCCTGCAGAAAGTGCTGCCTAACATCAGCAGTAACCTTGCTTGGCAAAAGCTGTAGTACAAGAGGATCTAATTCCCACTATGAAATAGTGGGCTCTGCTATGATAGCTAGCCCTCTTATGTACACAATATGGCTTTACATACATCTTTCTGACTTTGTAAGTTTTTTCATAGGTTTCAATAACAATAACAAAATTGAGTGACCCTCCAATAGAGCAGGTTAGTCATGTGCAGACAGGTGAAGGCAAAAACCTGGCATGCTTATTGCCTCTGTGATCACTTTGACTAGCACAGAGAAACAAGCATGATCTCATTACTAGAAAAAACATTCTTGGAGTTGGCACAATTATATCCAACCAAGGTGTTGGCAACCAACACTCATGCCAAAGGCCTTGCTGTCTCAGGCTGTCTTGGGTCCACAGCTCAAACACTCAAGTGCAACTTTTGCCATCTATTCACCAACTCCTACATCTGTGCAGCAGCTTATCTGATTAGCAGCCAATACTCTTTTACAATGAAATGAAGGTTCTTGTTGGCTGATAAAGGTCTATGCAATTTCAAAAAGTATTTTACAATATGAGTTACTTAAGGCTGAATCCAAAATGGGGTTAGTTACCCTTGGGAGGCTGCCTCCCCCTCAGATAGGTTTATAGATGTATTTCCCATACCTCATGGTCAACCTAATGGGTATTTTTTTGTGATTTACTTTATATTTGTTAAGACTACATTTTCACCCATCCAGTGGCACCTGCATCCCATGAGAGCGAGCTTGGCTGTGCAAAAAGTTGCTCTACAGGCATGAACTAGGTGAGTATAAAGTGGCACCTATCAAGTGTTCAATGGAAATGACAGATCCATCCAGGTGGTATATAATAATTATGTTGGCTGATGTATGAAGTGTTGTTGACAAAGTAGAGACAGATCCAGACAGATTGTCTATAACAACTGCATTGGCTGATATATGAAGAATGAAGTAGAAGGTACTGCTTTGTTCAGTGTGAACAACATAGTACCATTGTTGTGATACAAAACCACACTTATTAGTAGCAAAATAATTAATGGGTGACAGAATAGCTCAATGACTGATGATGCAAGTCCATTTCTTATCTTCCTCTTTTGTTTATCTCATCCAAATATTGGCACCCTGCAGAATTGAAATGAATTCATCCAGTCTATGTAAACAACATGTGATAATTATTTGAATTGGCAGACAAACATCAGCTCATGCATTGAAGCAGGGGCTAATCAGCACTGTGCATTTTGAATTCTGAGATATATCTTTGACCCATTAATATCTGGAAGCAAGCATATCAGTTGATAAAGTTCTATGACCCAGAAAAGCAAGTGGTTGTAACATAGGAGACCAAGAATTCTGCTCCAAAGCAAAATCAACTGAATCAATTGAAAAATGAAGAATCACTATTCTTGGAATCTTGGGTGTGCAGTCTTAGTAAATGCATATGCTGATTATTAAACTAAACTTTGCTACCTCTAGGCTTGGGGGACCTGTGTCAACTGCCCAAGGGGGCCAGCTGCAGGGATATTTACTTGTTGAATATTATGGTAAGTCAGTAACTGGGCTTGCTCAAGGCTTGCCACTTCATACCACAATTTCACTTGCATGGCCCACTGGCAATTTGAATCCTCCCAATTTCCTTCATCATATGATGTCTCAGTTCTCAACTCAAAATGAGAGGTGGAAGATCACCACCAGATGACCATTTACAACTTGTTTCATAATGAGGCTGCAATGCAAGTTAGCATCATTCCTGTTGGTTCCAGTGGTGCTTTGGCCACCAACAACAGTTACTGGCAGCTGCCACAACAATTCTTCAATCAACATGAAGAACTGGCTTATGGCCCCCACAAATTTCATCCCCACCATCAAGCTGGTGACCTGGAACTGCCAGCCAACTCTGTTCAGCCCAACTTTTACCCCCAACCCCCATTGCAATACTCACAGTTTATCTCACAACAGAAAACCTCCCAGTGACACATATGCTGACAAGCATCCTGCTATTGGTGCCACCTTCCTACAACTATGTGGCAATCAACCATCCTAGCAGCACCAATAGCAAGTCAGCTGCTATTTTCCCTCTAAAACTCACTAACATTTACCACAATTTGCTTTTTTGATTCTTTTCTACAGGTAGGTGCACATTGGCTGGCATATATTTACATGGATATGTCAAGCCAGATATGAATCTGGGCATGCAACAATGTGATTGGTAAGGATGGACCTACTGAAATCCTCATGGATTGCATCATCAATGATGGTGGTTTCTGCAATTTGCTGAAATCACCACACCTGCAGGCCGAAACTTGTGAGGACCTTTCACTACAATTATCCCTTGGTGATCCTATGTGAGTCTAATCCTTTACCAGGCACTGTTACTGTGCATGTCCCAGAAATCCCCAGGGGGTGGCAAGTGGTAGCAAAAACAGTACCTGCTAATTTCCAAAACAGCAATTTTATGTGAGCCTTTCACAATGAAATACAGTTTGCATCTTTTGGATTGAAGTCTACTAACATCAGATGCTCCATATTAGTTGAAGTGCATTTCAGACCGCATTTATGGGCACCTCTGGAACTGTGCTCCCCCCACCTCCTCCAGCCTCCTGCTCAATACAGGGGCATTTTTCCAACTCTTGAACCTGGTGTCGATTTTTCAGGAATTGATTGATAACTAGGATGCTAGGCTATATGATTAATCCTTCAACTATTCCTCTGGCCCCCAATCTGACTATAAGCTGGTGATAGACAACTTATCTACCAAATCAAACAGAAGACTTGTCTTGTGAATGAGTTTTATAGTTTAGTCAATTGGCTCACCAGTTGTTCTTGCTTTCCCAAATGGTTAGATTCTAAGAAAAGGGTTTGGCTTGTTCCTAGCTATTTAGAGTTTATTTATCTTGCTTTAGTGGAGATAGGTTTTGTCTACTATTTTAGTAGAATAGGTTTCTAGGTGATCTTTTTTCTCTTTCAAATGTTTTGAGAGGAGATTTTCAGATGAGATGAGATGATCTTGCAGGCAAACCCTGCCTCCTTTTATGCTATTCTACATACAGCTGTGCTAATTCCCATTCTATTCCCTTTTCTTGAGCCATTGGTGCCTCTAAAGGAGAGTACACCCGATATGGACTAGTATGACTCATGCAGACTCATGCAGACTCATACTGACTCATGGGGCTGTGCTATGACTCACTCTGAGTCATATGGCTGTGCTGACTCACTATGACTCACTCTGACTCACTCTGATTTAGTCTAACTCATTCTGGCTAGCTGAATCTGAGATGTGAAGTGAGTACATGTGAATCTTTATACTTTTATGGCCAATGCTGTGATTGGATGGCAATTTTAGCAGCATCCTAACCAAGGTAAGGGTCATGTGATTATGCTATGCAAGTGTGGGAATAAAGGTACCAGTCACATGATTAGAAATATAAATATTCATATAGCTGGTAAAAGCTGGTAATAGTAGTGGTAGTTGGAGATTTATTTATATCTCCTTAATAAACTGTTGGATTGGTCTGAAACTTGGTAGAGGAATAGGCCTTAGTATAGCCTTTCATATGATAATAAGAAAATCTATGTTATCTATTTATGATCCCGCATGATTCTCATTTCATGCAAGTCACTGGATCTTCTCTCAATGCTGGGTTGTGACAAAAGCTCCTTTGGGCTTTTGAACCCAATGATCATTGGGGCTTTGGCATTTTCCATGTAATTGTTGCTGATGCCAATAGGTTCCAACTGGTAAGTAGCTTTAGCAGGAAAACTTGAACTATGATATATTTTGCTAATGACTTCCCAGGGCCAGTGATTCTGCAATGCTGATTTTATCAGCACCCTGCAAAAGGCATGTTCAATGTCTCTTTCCCAAATTGGTTTGGATTCATTGAGGCAACTACCAATATCGACTCCTCTTGGAAAATGATAGAATGCCCAACAGCTCACCTTTTTGCTGTTGTCATCAGCTGGGTGTGCTTCTACTGCTGTTTTTGCCTGGGCACTTTGCTAATCATTTCCTCAGCTAGTGGTTACTGCCCACTGTGATTTTTTGAGGACACACATGGTCACCTTGGACTAGGTTTCCAACACCTGAGTTGAGGAGGTCAAGACCTGCACCAAATTTTTAGAAAGTTGGCTGCTACGTTTTTAGCAGCAAGGTGGAGGGAACTCTAGAGCCTAGTTAGAGCAGGCTGAGAGGCTGGCATTCATGCTTCAACATGGCCTGAGTCTCCTCCAGGTGATTTGAATCATTTGTAGTATGTTCCAACCTGCACTGTTGTAAAAGACTTGCCATTATACATTTTTTTTGCTACACTATGTTCTGACATTTTCCCAATCGATGTCGATGCAAAGCCATTTTTACTTCTTGGAATGGATAGTTTTATAACAACTGAGTTAGATAAAGAGCTGTTTGATGTTATTGCACATGAATTCCTATGAAATGCCCCATCCATTGTGTCTTGACCATTGGATGGGCAGCTCAACCACAATTTCAAGCTTGATGGAAAAAATTCCTCAACAAATAAGAAGGATGCATTGCGACTCACACTCTCAGATATCATTCCACCCCCCAAGATATCCTTGCTCACACCATTAAGACTGAGTTCCCATCCAAGAGTTCTTGATTTCAATGCCAATTTCTTCTATAGCATTACCTCCATCTCATCCTATGGTAAAATCCTCCACAACAGTTCAGCTGGTCCTCTCAATTGTGGTTCAGTCATTTCTCTACCAGGGGTGCAAGAGAGTGTTATAGACCATATTATTTTTCCCTTTATTTCTACTATTTTTCCCGATTTTATACATTGACTTTTGCATTTAGCCCCTATCTTTAGCCCCTATAACCCGAACCTGCCAAATGCTCAAGTCTATGCAAAGATCTAGACCCATCAACCTCATGCCATCCTCATGCCATTCACCTTGACTCATCCAAGGTCTAGATCGCCTCATGCTTGCCTGCAGGATCACACATGTTAGTCTAGACAAACATATGTTCACCTCATGCCATTATCTATGACTCATTCACCTCATATACTCCTCATGCTATGCTTCTCTTCCATTCCATGGCTATACTGATATACATGTTTCTCTTATGTTCACCTCACTGATCACGCATGTAGCATAGCATATTGTTAGATCTAGTATATACAAGTGTAAACTCCTAGATAGTATATAAAGGCCCAAGTCGCTGCCAAAGGACCTCAGTCTTGTCCTCTTGGTCTTTCCCATCTTTACTGGTTGACTACAAGAGCTACTTGATTTACTTCTCTTGTCACTATTGATTGTTGCTAGTGCCTTCTAGTAAGGCCTGGTTGTTTCAGAGAGACCCTCATCAGACAACTTTTCAATCATGACATTGACAGCTGACAGTACCTTCTCTTTCCTGCGTCAAAGTGACTCATCAAGCTATTACCTCTGCATATTCGCCACCCACCCTTTTTTTTGTATTTACTTGAGTCACAACCTACTATTCTACCTGAGTCATGTAGTGAGTTACAACTTTCATTCACATTTCTGACCCGCTAAGCAGCCCTTCAGAGCTGTATAAGCACTCTTTGGCAGCATTGTGTGGTATGGTTTGCTACCATGAGCACTATGCCACACAAGGATTGGGCCCTTAAACCTCCCATACACTGGACATGGCCAAGACCATTGCTACTGCATTACTATGTTGCTTCCACCTTGATGATGTTGATGCATCCTGGCAATTTCTTTTAGAGGGTGATGTTTTTGAAAGGGGTGAGAAGTGTTAGGATTCATCCTTTCCTTCATGTGTTCCATCAAGCCCAGTTAAACAACCCAGTGCATATATAATAAGCATATCATGATGTGAGTTGGTATCTACTACAGCTTTAACTCTGCAATGTATGGATCAGATATCCAGAAATGCTACCTGGCATCCACATTTGGAAGATAGGTAGGAAGCGATTAGACCATAAAAACCACCAAACTTCCCACTTCTTGTAGGCAATTGGATGCAGTTCAAGTTAAAAACTGCGCAAGTCAGCTGCCAGAGGAAGCAAAGTTGATAGTCTACAGTGTCTATGTTCAAGATGTTAATAAATTGCATCCTCTTCATTATAGGATGGTGTCCAGGAGTATACTTATTATCATTGCTGTTCATCACTATTTGATTCTTTGATGCTCAATGCCAGAAATCCTAGCTACCAGCACACCCAAACAGCAGGTGTGCAGACCAACAGCATGGTGCAAATGTACAAGGTGAAGGCAGCAGCATGCAAACAGAATGGTTGCATGGAGCATGCACAGTGCAGAGAAATAGCAGGTTGGCCAAATCAGCATGGCACAACATGATGGCATAGCTGTAGACCCAAGAGGGGTGCAGGTTAAGAGGAAGGGCTTGTGAATGCTCGAGTAAGGGAGGAAGACTCAGAGTCTGCAAGCACATGAGTGTGAAACATAACAAGAGCAGATGGAGACAATCAGCACACCTTACAAATTGATGGAGATGTACCTGAGAAGCTTTTTGGGTGTGCTCCTTTTCTAAAGAGGGCAGCTTATATTTATGAGATTGGCAGGATATCCTTCCACCTCTGCCTGGGTGTGAAAACTTACCACCACAGCTAGCAATGTCCCTCTACCTCTAATACACTAGCATAGGTGATAAGCTATTTTCTGTGAAATGGTGGGAGGTTTAATTAGCAAAAAGAAAGGTGAACCCACAATACCTGGCACAAGAGGCAAGGTGTGGCAAATCATCCCTTCCTTTGCTGTCAGATAACTAGATGCTTGGTGTTGGCCATAAGGTGGAGTATGGGCAAGTGGGCTTACCAATACAAGCAGTGTCTGTTAAAAAAGCCCCAGTCATCACCGTTATCTCTACCCTGTTTCTTCCATAACATAGTTGGGGAAGAAAAGATGGTGATAGCACATGAATTAATGGTTTGAACCAAGTTGGGCCTTTTTCTCCCCCTACGACCTGCATACAGCAGGCAAACAAACAATGCAAGGGGGGATCTTATGAGCCAAAGGCCGGCTAAATGGGAAGGAGAGGAGGGGGGGATAGGAATAGCAAACTGCAGCCCAGTGGGCATGCCAAGACCTGGCTTGACAAAGATGATTGCATAAAAAAAAGAAAAACTCCATGAGCCAAAGGCCAGCTGGACAGTAAGGGGAAAAGAGAAGGCAGGAAAAATCACAGCCAGCCAAGTGTGCCAAGGTCTGGCTTGGCAAGGCTGGCCCCACCGGTAGAAAAAAAAATATGGGCCAAAGCCCCTCCCAATGGAAGGGGAAAGCTATAGCCAGACAAGCATGCCAAGGTCTGACTCATCAAATCTGGCCACACAAAATGGGGGAAAACCCCTGCCCTTTGCCAATACCCACTATAAGGAATGGCCTCTCACATGGGACAACTCCCAGTGCACTCCCAAGATGTCAGAGGAGGCAGCCTTCCTACAGGAGCAGATTGGCAAGAAGGTTGTGCTTGGACGCTATTTAGAGCCATTTGGACCAGAGCTACTCCCAGGAATGTACAATATGCCAATCCATGCAGTGCCCAAGCCTGGGACCAACAAGCATTGCCTTGTGACTGATCACAGTGCTGGTCAGTTCACTCTCAACAACATGATTTCACGAGAGGACATTGCAGGGGTCACCCTTGACAATGTCCAAGACCTGGGCAATGCACTCCATTGTCTTTGCCAGCAGAATCCTGATCTCAACCTCATTCTCTAGAAAGCTGATGTATCTGAGGCCTA
>JBBPNO010000205.1:0-39244 GCA_038090915.1 Boletus eberwhitei
TATGCACCCGGGACGACCCACTGATTATACCGCTTTGAGCCATCCCCTTCCCCCCCCCCCCACCCACCCACCCATCCAGGTCAGGAGAACTAGAGCGAGAGTCTCGCCCCTCGACGAATTTCAAGTCCACTTTTACCCGATTTCCATCGTCATCGGACAACTCGAGAATTACACCCAAAAAAAGCTGGGAGTTGAGCCATCGGCTATTGGCGGGCGGAGACGCTTCTGGGCCTCTCTGAGAAAGGGGCCTGAGGACCTGATTATCAGACCTGAACGATGATGCTTTCCCTCCCCCCGTCCGTTCGCACACTGTTTCCCTCGGCACTTTGTGGTGCTGTACGACGTTTCGTTGAGCGTGTGTTTTTTTTGGGGATGACGGACAGCCCTACAATGTCATCCACTTGCCATCGGAAATCAGGGGCTCAGCGCTCACCTCATCGTTTCTGTGAACCCGCGTGAGGCTGGGCGGGAGAGAAATAATGTAACAGCCACTGGGCGAGACGCCGCCATCATCACCAAAACACGACGGTTACATCATTTCGACACATGGCCCCCAACGGCCATGTCGGCCACTGTCAATCGTTATCTTTTGGCTGTGACGACGTTGACAGACGGTACGTACGGTATGTTGCACAGGCTCCTCGTTGACAGGTCGAACGACGCAGCAAAGACTCATCCCATCGATATATCATCAACATCATCATCATCAACATCAACATCCCTGCCATCAACTTGGACCCTGCACTATCACACTCTTCCCCATCAGAAAAACGCACGTTTGTTCACATTAAAAGGCTATGAAAACGTGGCATGAACGATCATAATAATGGCACAATGGTTTTCCGTCCTGTCTTACTATTGTTTACTTGTCGCATTTCGCGATGTGGCCTCTCGTTGGATAAGCGAGCGAGAACGCCACCGACAGACAACAGTCGACATTACAGTAAATAAGAAAAAAAACGTGTCTTGGGCAACATTGCAGACATGGACACGAGGCGACGGCGACGACAACCTCGTCTTTCCGTTTTCCCATGCCCTTTACTGTATTCTCGATCCCTTCCCCTTCCTCACGTATTTCACAGCGTCGGATTCTGCGATCCGGCCAGGGTCATAACTTCCATGAGTACCGTCCGCTGGTCGACGCTCAAAGACGTCGTCGCAGCTTGATGTAGTGCAGGATTCTTGCTTTCAAAAGCTATGAGGAGGGGGATGAGATCGGAGAAAACGCCAACGACGGATGAAAACGACGCACTCGTAAATGCATGCTTGAACGTGGTATACGGGTTGATCGCATCGATCAGGCTGAAAAACCCAAGTTCTTCTTCAATCTCTGATTCTTCCGATTCGTCCGACGCGTCGTCGCCTTCTTCTGTCATCTTTTCAGATCGTGCTCTCAGACGGGCGCTCTGGAGGGAGTGGGGAGTGGACGCAAAAAAAAAAAAATTAATCAGTGACGCCACGCCCGGAAGGATGTGGAAAAAGTCTGCTCACCTCGTTGGCGAGCATCTCGAGATACGCCGAGTCTTCGTCCCAGACGTCCTCTAGAACACGACAGTATCGAGTTCAGCTACACAGCAGAGAGACAGAGCATGTATCTCACCATCATCATCGCCCTCCAAATTCAAATACCTTGCATCGTCCTCCTCCTCTTCCTCGTCATCGGCCCAACTTTGCTCCAACGCCTTGCGTTCTATCCAAAACCCGTCAACATCACAAGCCAAAAAAAAAAAAAAAAAAAAAGGGACATGCAAACGCACTCGAGATCGCTTGCGGAAGCGACTTGAAAATCACCAACGCCCCCGCCACGATCCCATACCACCCCTCCCGCAAACTGACCGGAATCAACTCCCCATCGACCTCCAACAACTTGCTCAACGCGAGCAAACTCAATTTCTTGTCGTGCACCCGCGGTAGCTTGTCCTCGGTGTTGATCGCCGCGAACCACGTGTCGAAAAAGAGACGGGCTGCGCCGGGTTTGTACGCCTCCATCAGGTGCAAAGCCGCGGTGGGGTTGTAAAACACGGTGTTGATGAGGACGAGGAGGTTGGCGAGTTTGAAGGCGTAGGTGTTGCCATCGTTGATGTGGTCGATGGCGATCCTGATGATATTTTGAAGGTGCTATCAAGGGGACAAGGGGGTGAATCGGTTCTGTCGGAACAAACGTGGGTATCGTACGTACATCATCGACGTGACCAGCGAGGTTGAGAAGAATGGACTCGGCAAGTTTGCACCCATTAATTCGATCACTGTCGCCGAGATTCTTGTTCGTCATCGAGGTTTCGTAAATGTCCAATACCTTTTGCCTGTAGTCAGGTCGAGCTTTGAAGACGTCTGCGCCATAAGACAAAAAGTTGTCCAAAGAGGGAAGCATTTCTGTATAAACCACGACACTGAGTGTGCATTTTTCAGTTGATGATGCACGACAGAGCGCTCACCGTCCAAAAAGTCGACGGCATCCGATTTGAACAGTCCGTACGTCAACTCAAACACGGGCCACATGTTTGGCGAGATGGAAGCAAGCTTGAACGTCAGGCTGTCCACCAACTCATATGTGTTGTCGAACAAATCTAAGGATCGCGTATCAGCAAGGCAAAACATCTGTCTCCATCGTCGAGCACCTACCGATCAACTTGTTCTCCAGCGTAAAGCGAATGATGGGTATAATCACCTCTTGCACCTGCCTCAAGATTTCCTTATTAGAATCTACCGAGGACACGATCTATGCATGCGTTAACGCCTACGCCAATACCCAGCACGAGATAAACTTACCGTGCTGATCGTCTTCGCCACCCCCATCGCACCGTACACCTTGTCCTCGTCGGTGTCCAGCAACGTGTCGACGTCCACACTATCCATGCTAGTTTCGCTCGCCTGCGCCAGCCCTTCCCTCGTCAGACGTAGATACGACTCACACTTTCCACATAACCCGTATCAGCAAACATTGCCACCACCGAAAAAAGACATGGGATACCCACCAGTCTGCTCGTCAACTCCGTCGCAACCGGGAGGAGCTCATCTTGGAACTGCTCGACCATGGATTCCATCGAGCTGTTGAGAAGATCGAGATCCGTCTCATCAGAGAGTTTGAGGAGACCTATGATGGCATTCAGCGCTTCTGTTCCATGGTTCCGTTGCAAGAATTGAACGCACGTCGAATGACTTCGCCGACACGCGTCGAAACGACCGTCCGCACTGCACAACATGTCATGGCTAGATATTCCCCAGATCACGAGTGTGACATACCTGATTCGTAGACGACGACCATGTGTGTGAGTGCCAAGGCTGCCTGGACGCGGACTGGGAGTTCGGGATCATCGAGGGCATTCGCCACTGCATTGGAGTGCCTCGCCAAGTTCTCGAGAGGAAAATGCGTGTCAACATCGACACAAACGAACAGACGACGCGAGACCTACCTCGGGGTTATTCCACTCGATGTTATGCCTCACGACCGTTCCAAGCACCTCGCAGGCCTACGCCATCCGTTAGCACCACAAGACCCAGGGAGCAAAGGCCAAGTATCAACTCACGACAGTGCGCATATATGGCTCGCTAGCAGTAAATTCGGGAAGAACATGCAGCACCATAAACTCCTCCATACTCCTCTTGACCTCTGGATGGCGCATGATGAACGGACCAAGTGCCGACGTAATGTTCAATGCCCCAAACTTTTGAGGCGGCGCCGCGTTGCTGGAACAAAATACATTCAAGAGCTCAAATCGGTGCGGGAGGGGGATGGCACTTACGAACGAAGCACGTTGTTCACAAGATTGAGCATGGGCAAAAACGAAATCTTGGTTCGAACGCTCGCCAAAGTAAGGATAAACGAAGTAGCACCAGACACGGGAGACGACACGTTTTCGTATTCATCTGCACCATGTTATCAGACCGGGTTCCGGTTTCAATTTCAACAAACCTCGAACATACCCACGGAAGCCCGGACATACTCGACGGGATCAGATTCCCAGAGTTCCTGATCGGCAGGTGTGAAACAAAGTTGGGGGAAGACAAAGTTGGCAACGAGATTGTCAACGTGGGGCTTCAACAGAATCCAGGTAGACTTTGGTTTGATACTCGAGGGGAGTCAGCTGGGACGAACGACATAAACCATGAAGCATACCATGCGGTGAAGAACTGGAAGATCTGATACTGGCATTTCTTTGACAACCATGCTTGCTTGGACACGTACAGCTCGACTTGATGAAGATACACCTTGAAAATCTCGGGCGCAAACGCCGTGACAAAATGATTGGCAAACGTCCCGTACTCCTTTTGCATCGGAGATGGGAGTTGCGAAGGGTTCCCGAACCTTTTTTTGTTTCGTATGTCAGTCCACGAAACTCGAGTCGCGTTCAACAATGCCCCAACCTGTGGAATAATCTGCCCAGCGTTGCATACGCCCATTTCTTGGCCTTCCACCATTCGGACTTTTCCCTCTCTGCCTCGTTTTCAGGGACAGCGTTGCTCGGAAGCGAGAGATTGACGACTTGGAAGAGCAGTCGACCCCAAGGCACGAGACTTTCAGGACTTTGTTGATGTGCACTTAGGTTGACGATGATGGACGTCCTGTACGTCTTCAGAATGAGGTGCAACATCGACGGGATTTCTTGAGCCGATGAAGGGGGCGTGCTCAACATGCCACCCGCGACGGTGACGAGGGTCGGGAAGAGCTTCTCCACAATGAGAGGAAGATAGTCCTTGCTCTGCCGATACCTACCCCACCCGTTCAGCGATAACGCGCACCGAACAACGCCTCGCTCACCTGAACGCACGCACGCATTCCAGCGCCGCAACACACCCCGCCCCCACCTCGCGAATATCCCCACTGTTCAGCAACGCATTCACGCTCTCCAGCAACCCCGTCCATCGTTCCGGAAAATCATGTGAGATGAGATCTTTGAGGGTGGAACCCAGCTGAATCGTGATCATCCTCGAGGGTGAGCCAGCGAGCACGCGCAGGATGGTGGATTTCAACGCGTCGCGATCAGATGGCGCGATTGGGACTTGTTCGGGACGTGTCCCGGGGGTGTCGACGATGTAGGAGGTGTGGACACGGTTTTTGAGGTACACAGAACATGCTTGGCGGGTGGAGCTGGATGGAGGGTGAGCAGGTGAGCGTCGCAGGGCGAGGTACGCGTTGGAAAACGTACAGATCGACGCTATCAGATGCAATGATTTGCAAGATGGCCGCTACCATGCCCTCTTGGGCGCCGATCTACGACAGTCAGGGGAGGATCTAAGTTATTGTCGACGAACGAACGTGGCCCTCGACACACCTTGCGAATCTGGAGTTCACCCGCTTTTTGGATGTTGGGATCGGCATTATAGGTGGTGGCGAAGAGATTCGCGAGTGCTTGGAGGTCCATAATCGTTTGCACAGAAAAGAAAAGAAGAAAAAAAAGAGGCGGTGTGCAATCACCGCTCTACGCGTCGTTCTTAAATGTAAAAGAAGATGGAAAGTGTGGTCAAAGTTTGTGGACAAGAGTGTCCCTCCACAAAACTGTCAACACGCGTGTCGCGTCTGATTACTACTTCCATCTATGGTACACCAAACTCGTCAGCGCCCGAGAATCATATTTGTCCTCAAGGGGGTAAGACGGTCCTTTAAGACGTATCCAACATATATCTCCACGATCCGAACAAGATGTTCACCATGAACCCAATCACAATTCCCAGCTGCGTCTTGCGTCTACAACAAAGTAAAGATGAACCAGAACCGCCATCAGCACGTGGAGCAACATACGGGAAGATAACGTTCTCTGCGGGCTGAACGTCGCTGCCGTCATTCCAGAAAGCGGCAGGCTTGGCGTCGCGTAGGAAAAACAAGGGCAGGATAGGGAAGAAGAACCCCATGACGATGCCCCGCAGAATCATACTCTGCGCCGACGTTTGAACCAGCGGTGCATTGCCTACACTATCGATGGAATCGATCCACTGTTCTTCCAATGCACGCGCATGCTCGTCATCTACCGAAAAAAAAATCAAGCTCAGGTGACCCAAAACGCAAAATCACATACAATCCTCGTCGTTTTCAAACTCGATGTCGAGATAGTTTGACGACGACTGGCTATGGAACTGCCTTCGAAAATTAGATATATCTTCCTCTGAAAATCCAGCTGCGACCAGGCGGTCAAAACCACGGAGTGGCCGGAGTTGCGCTTCCTATGCGTGTTATTCGTGAACAGCTAGTGACCACGCTAAGCGCGCCCATGCGTACCTGCGGCTTCTCCTCGATTTCCGTTCCTGGATCAATTCTGGGTCCAACCGAACAATGTAACCAAGTGATAAGATGAGGTTGCGAGGACGGTGACGTGTCATTAGACGAGGGTGTCGTCGCACGCAGCTGTCGCTCTTCCAATGTGCTCAACCAAGAATGCAGCAGAGTACCGTCTGTGAGCAATCGCCCTGCGTGTATCAATCTCAATCGCCGGACCTGCAACTGTGAACGTGCAGCGACTATCTGGTATCCTATTTAGAGACAGGCTTCGGATCCCTTGAACGGGCCACACACCTTTGTCTTGACGTCCCGGACAGTGTCTGTGCTCGTCACGATTAGGACGAGGTCTGGGATGCCCTCCGTAAAACGGATTGTTAGATTTCTAGAGTCGGTCCGAGACGGTTCGCCATCAAGTTCTGGGTCTATTGCCCGTTGCTTTCCCTTTGCCTTTTCACTGAGCATGGAGTAACTTTCGGTATTTTCGTCCGAATTTTGCATGTAACAGCAACTCGTGTGTCAGCAATGGCGTGGGAGAATACATCCTCCCCATCCTTGACCACTTACTGCACCGAGACTCATACCACTCATTAGCCCACCATGCCCCGCGCAGAAGGCAAGACACAGAGTTATTCACCACATTCGATCCCTGATCATGTCTTCCAGTCGGAACGCCAAAGTACTTGGCAAACAAGATGAAGTCGAAGGGCCTACAGCGCCTTCGATGGTACTGCCAAGTCTGCGAGAAACAATGCAGAGACGAGAACGGTTTCAAATGTCATGCCCAATCCGAGGGTCATCTCCGACAGATGCTCGTCGTCGGTGAGCACGCCGGGAAACACATTGCCGATTTCTCGAGCCAATTCCAACACGACTTTGTCCAACTCCTCTCTCGGAGGTGCGTCCAAACCGCCGATCCTCATAAACACACCATTGATTACGTTTTTCGTCACTCAGGTTCGGAACCAAACGGGTGTTTGCGAATCGGGTGTACCAAGAGTTCATCCAAGACAAGCAGCATCTCCACATGAACGCCACTCGCTGGGTCACGCTCACGGAATTCGTCAAACATCTCGGTCGTTCGGGGATCGCCCGCGTCGATGAGACGGACAAGGGCTGGTTTATCGCATGGATTGATAACTCGCCAAAGGCGCTCGCGAAGCAAGAAGCATCGATGAAGAAGGAGCGCGCGACCATGTCTGACGAGCAGCGCGAGCGGATATTGATCGCAGAACAGATCGAGAGGGCAAGGGAAGAGGCTGGGGGGTCCTCGGGGTCGGCCTCGCCACCCGTGGAAGAGCGTGGTCTACAACGGGACGACAATACCGACAAGGTCGTCCTCTCACTCTCTATGAAACCGATCACGCTTGGGACAAGCACGCCTGCAGCCCCCACGGTGGGATTGAAGCTCAATCCTCTGAAACAGGGCGTCAATCCGTTGAAGCGTCCCAACGTCTTCAAGACGTCCGTGACTACCAAAGCCTCGGATCAACCTGATACCAGCAACGACAAGAAACGACCGGCTTCTGCAATGTCTGCTGCGGAGCGCCTGATTTTGGAGGAACAAGAACGAAAACGACGAAAGATGGAGAGAGAAGGTGTTGTATCCTAGCATGGTTGTATTCTAGTTCTATTTTATGATCCGGATTTTTTGTTCAGAGTGGGTTCGGACACCGCGGAGCCTATTTCGCGCAACTGCTCGGATTGACCTGTTGCAAGGACTGCCTTGCCGACGAGACAAGTGTCGCCTAGTACATGACACGTGTGTGGGATATACAGAGTACCCCACTTAATTAAGGCTAAATATTGTTAGGAAATTTTCACATCGCATATTGCTACATGCGTCGTGAGATATTTGCAACCCGTCGATTTAAATCGTACGATAATCGTTCTTGAGCACGTCGGTGTTCGTAAGATACAGTATGGAACAAAGTTCATAATCACATCACAGCCTATTACATGGGTACATCTGGTCCAGCGCTCAACAGCACATCTCGCAAGGGCAGCCTGGATTTTGCGGGTCAGTAAAGGCACCACATGACTGCGGGGCGACGTACAGACGATGTCCGCAGCACACTCGCAGCACTCCTGTGGATGATTTCAATATGGGCAGTTAGGAGTAAAGAATCGACCTTGTGTACCTTGCAGCATTCTGTTTGATGGGTGCGGTCTGTCAGTCATGTCTCGGAAAACCCACTGCCAAAATATACGCACCGAAGCAGAGGAAGCACTCAAGGGCGGCCAAGAAGCAGTCCTGAAAGGGTAACATAATGTCAAGAGACATTCATTTCCGTGTAGTTGACGGTATACCTTGCCAGCACCACCGCCACGGAGACGCTTGGCGTGATGGTGCTCTTGATGGTTTTGCGCAGGAGCAGGGTTCGTAACGCCTGCAAAGGCTGTTCGCGGGGTCGCTCCACGGGAGGTGAAAAATGAACATACTCATTTGGATGGCAGCCTGGGGCTGGTTAACGGTAGTCTTGTTAGTGGGCTCCATC
Source organism: Boletus eberwhitei (assembly GCA_038090915.1). NCBI lineage: Eukaryota > Fungi > Basidiomycota > Agaricomycetes > Boletales > Boletaceae > Boletus > Boletus eberwhitei. The sequence continues at coordinate 8,710 of JBBPNO010000205.1, forward strand.
GTCTTTCTTGCTTGTGAGGGTGCGGGAATGAAGAAATGGAGAGGTGGAAGAGCGAGGTGATGCAGGTTAAATACGTTTCGATTGGGTTTCGGTAGGTGCGCAAGGCAGCTGATCCACGTGCATGGGCTAGATTACCTAAACCACAGCGCCACTTGCCAGTGTCATCCCTTTGCCGGGCTCCAATCGACATGGGGACATGACACTTGGCGATGTCACAACGAGCTTTCACTCCAATGTACAATTGGTTTTCTTCAAGGGTATGCTGTGATCCCAAACGCAATGTATGAACGTGCCTTGCCAAGACCGACTCTTCCTACCATGAAAGCATTCTTGTCACCGACGGGGCTCTACCACCCGAGTACCGCTAGACCGCGCTATGCGAACGAACGCTGCACTCACTCCCGCTGCGTTGTATCGCATCCGCAAAAGGAGGTGCCATTTCAGGTAGTGGGCGGCGTTAGATAGCCATTGTGAATTTGATTGGTCGCTGTTCGGGAAATCAACTAAATCCGAGGGAACATTCCCAACGTCCTTACACTGGATGATGGTGGTCGAGGGTGTCGTAACTTGGATCGCTCCGGGGACCTCGACTCCTCCTCTGATCACGGGCATTGACTACACCACCAGCTTGACGTCCAAATACGGTGTGAGCGCCAGCCGGTGAAACGATCACCCCGACACGGTAGTTCACCGGGACGACCTAATGCGAGACCCAGTACATCATCCGTCGCACGTTGCAGTCTTAGTTCGCCACGATGTAGGGTCACGTTGTCTGCGGGATGTATATTTAGGTGGATTTGATCATATACTCAACGTGCGGTCATTATAAGCCAAAACGCCGATATAAACCATAAATGGCGATCTTGTCTGCTCTACCTGCCACAACATACTCGGGCATTAGTAAGACCAAGTAGTAGCCAATCATGCAGAAACGTTCACCTTCACGTCGGTGGTCTGAATGCGTACCCATTCAGGCTATTCGGAAGCCCGTCGAAGCACAAGGTGACGGTATCTACTTGATGAAGGCTCAATTTCGCTCTAATTTAGCAAAGAAACGGATAAAGGTCGATAACTACACACCGCTTTCACCCTGCAAATGGCGCACCCACGCAGAGGTTCGAAACGTCGCTCCGCACCCCCAACGGTTGTCGGGGGAACTGGATGTGGCGACTTATTTCTTCCCAAGCCGGATCTTCGTGTGGAGGTGTCGGTTGCGAGGGTGCTGCTCTTCAAAAGTCGTGACTGAGAGCTGCAACTTGAACAGCCACCGCAGCTTATCGCGCCACGAACGAAACTTGTACGTACAAGGACGTCCAGCTGCTCTTTATAAATTGAAACCGCGGAGCGTGTCGCTCCACTTCGACACTCGCAGTTACCGACTGTGCAGGGGCGGTAGCATGGTATGCAACGATAGACGTGCGAGTTCCTCTGGCCCAACACGGCCCTCAGGGAGGACAGGGACTGGGGATTTCTTGGCCTGGTTTCGTCGCTGTGGGTTCCCTAATGGTGCATGTATTTCAAACCTGGCCAAGTGTGTATGGAGTCTGTCACTTGACTGTCAGCTGTCGCTGATTGAAACGATATTGTTTATGTGATTGTTGTCACGATGACAGGGGAATATCCGCATCACTCCTTATGACATTGTGGATGAGATTGCGGTCGCTTTTACCCCTTAACACAGCACATCCACTTCCGTGTATACTGCCACCAACAGGATATATACGACGCTGCTGAGCTATCAAAATTGCTCTGCGCCCGAGGTGCACAATCATGGGAGAGTTTTCGAGTGCAACCGTCTCCGCTTTCCAGAGTCTCTTCGCCAAGAGGGCAGTTCAGGGCCAGGTGTGTCTGACCCACTCCACATACCACCGGACTTGCTCATTCTTCTGCTTTTTCAAGGGTGGTCTTCTGACCGGCCAAGATCCAACCGTGTACAATACCGCAGACCCCCTAAGGCTATGGGTCATTCAGCTCGGTGCGTCAACGATAGTCCCTCGACTCTTTGTCTGCCCTCGGCCCTCATGCAAGGCCAGGTGTTATCCTCATGATGGCGCAGCTGCTCGGTTTACTTTTGGGAAAGATTAGACAACCCCGCGTCATCGCCGAGATCCTCGGAGGTATTCTACTAGGTAATCTAGCTTGCCGGGCTCATTCGTTCAGCCGTTCTGACCCTACGTTCAAGGTCCAACTGCGCTCGGAAGAATTCCTGGTTTCACGAACCACATCTTCCCCGCAAGCTCGGTTCCGTTTCTATCCCTCACCGCCAGTATCGGACTCTGCCTTTTCCTGTTCATCATTGGTCTTGAAATCGACCCTAGCATTATCCGACGGAATGCCCGTTTGTCGGTCGTGGTATCTCTCGCAGGCGTGCTGTTTCCGTTTGCAATCGGATGCGGTGTATCTGTCGCTCTATACCACAACTTCATTCCATCGTCTACAAGCTTCAATTATTTCATGCTCTTCATCGGCGTATCGTACTCCATCACTGCCTTTCCTGTCCTCTGTCGTATTCTCTCCGCGCTCAATCTGCTGGAGACGACCGTCGGCCTTATCGCGCTATCTGCAGGCGTCGCGAACGATGTCATTGGCTGGAGTCTGCTCGCGTTGGCCGTGGCATTTGTGAATGCGACGTCTGGTCTTACCGCCCTGTGGACGTTCCTCACTTGCGTGGCGTACACCTTGTTCCTACTCTTCCCGGTCAAATGGGCATTGCGTTGGCTAGCAAGGAAAACGGGTAGCACTGTTCACGGCCCTACTATGTTTTACATGTCGGTCGTCATGCTCGTCCTTTGGGGCTCTGCATTCTTTACGGACATCGTCGGCGTGAACGCAATCTTTGGTGCGTTTGAGCCGAGCAGCTTTGACTTGTCGGGCATTCATGTATGATACTCTTATATTCCAGGTGCATTCGTCGTCGGCGTTATCGTTCCCCGTGAAGGTGGCATTTCCATTGCGTTTGTGGAAAAACTCGAAGACATGGTTCAAATCATTTTCCTACCCATTGTAAGTATAAAAAAAATTCGAGCACCCCCACACTTTTCTCATGTGCGTAGTACTTTACGATTTCCGGACTCAACACGAACCTGGGATTGATCAATACCGGTACGTGTCGGTCTCGTAATGCGTGTGCACATATCGACATGCTTGGTCAGGAACTGCATGGGGATTTGTCTTTGTTATCGCGGTTCTCGATTTCACTGGTAAATTCACCGGTTGCACACTCTCGTCGAGGACACTTGGTTTCAGTTGGCGTGAAGCTACTGCCGTCGGTTCTCTCATGAGTTGCAAAGGGTGTGTTTCGTTCAGACGATCGCCTATCATGTCTTACTCTCTTTTAGTTTGGTAGAGCTGATCGTCCTCAATGTCGGATTGTCCGCGAAAATCCTCACCCAACAAGTGTTCTCCATGTTCGTCCTGGAAGCTTTGATTCTCACGTTCTCGACAACCCCTCTCGTCAACTTCATTTATCCACCAAAGTACCGCACTTTCGGACTTGGCGCTGTCACAGCTCATACGGTATCCGAGGATGACAGTGAAAGAGATAAATGCATTGGCGAGGGTTCTGTGGTCGTCGAGGATGAAGCCTGGCGGCACCGATTTGCCGTAGTGCTCGATGAATTCAGTCACATGCCTGGGATCATGGCATTAACGAAGCTAGTCCTACCTCCCGCCGCCGAAGATCCAGCGTCTCGGGGTAGGCAAACGCCAAAGACCTCTGTGAATGCGCTCCGCCTCATCGAGTTGTCGGAACGTACATCGACGCTGATGAAATCTGCAATGACGGAAAGGCTGATCAGTACCGACCCTCTGGTTGGCGTCTTCAAGATGTTTGGAGAAGAGAGCGACATGCCCGTTTCTGCTTCGTTGTCTGTCGTAGCGCACAACGAGTGGGCTCACGCCGTGGCCGAACATGCCCAGAGGCATGGTTCGCAGCTGGTCCTCATTCCCTGGATCCCACCTTGGCCGGGCTCAGTACCGGATCCGTCCGAACTTGGACCGTCTCAATCGCGTGGAGGAAAACCGGAGCTAAACCCATTCGATATGTTCTTTGGGCTCCCATCCAAGGACAACTCTGCGTCGACGTTGTACTCTCACTTTGTTCGCGGTGTGTTTAGGCACAGCAAGACGGACGTGGCGCTCTTTGTCGACATGGGGGATAATGCAGGTGTGAATGGTCAACAGCACATTCTATTCCCGTTCTTTGGAGGTCCAGACGATCGGCGTGCACTCGAGTTCGTGGTGCAGTTGTGCACCAACCCAAGGATAAGTGCCACGGTCATTCGCATTGGGAAGAGGTCCGAGCAGCCTGAGATTTCGAGGCCTGAATCGGCCTTTGTTGACGAAAAGGCAGATCCTGGCACTCCTGTCACCTTGGTTCGTGCACCTTTTGTGCTCGCTTGAATGCTAGGCACTGACGCGATGCACCTAATCTCATCTTAGTCGGCCGCCTTCCCCAACACGATCTACGGGAAGCCGAACACGGCGTTTCTCTTACAGTCGGAGATGGCGGACGACCTGACGTGGACCCGTTACGCATCGCCGAGCTTTGAACAGGACACGCACGCCCAATTGCGATCGGCGCTTTCTCGAATGGAGTTTACTGATCTGTCGCATGCGCTCCCGCTCCACGCGCTCGTGCAGCGTGCAAAACAGCTGCGTGAGACACACCGGCGGCTACTGGTCGTTGCTGGCCGCTCGAAACGGCTCGTCCAAGAGGGACTTGAAGGGGAGTTGAAGCAGCTCGTGGAGGAGCGCAAGTACGCGGACCACGAGATGGTGCGGAATACGGTGGGGGATGTGGCGACGACGTTTGTCGTGGCGACGGGGGCGCAGAGTGGGGTGATCGTGGTGCAGGCGGCGGGAGACGGCGTGGATGTATAGCTGGGATGTATTTTATATAAAGTATACTGATAGCGAAAATGGGGTCGTTTCTTGGACATTTGCGGGATCGGACCGGTTCCGGCCCGTGGTAACGTCGGCGAAGGAGTTGGTCGTCAAGTAAGTAGGAATCGTTCGGAACAATAATCATGAGACAATGGTGAGTTTTATAAGGCTACGACTTTTTCGATCGACGTGATCACGCTTTGGGTGCAGTACCAGCGACGAACGTGCACGCGGTGATTGAACGTTTGAACGCTGAGCCGTTCATCCGACGACGATCATCGTGCTCGCGTCCGACAAGTTCCACAGGGTTTGAACCTCCCAGGCCGCTCGAGACAACTTGCTCTCGTTCATATAAACCTCCGAAGCGCGTTGATTGTACCGAGCGGGACTCTTCACACCCACTGAGGTACTCAAAGTTCCAGTCATATCCCTCACCGATCCTCGGACCCACAGGCCACACCTTCACCCCACAACCCTGCCTCGACTCGGCTAAACTCGAATCTAGACGATGCCCCCGACGACGGTCCGCCGCCTCCTCTCCTCCCGGGCCCGATGCACCCTCGCGCTCGCCACCGCTGTCTCCACGCTCGGTCTCGCAGGGGGTGGCTACTACTACCTCAACTCCGGTCCGGCCTATCCCGCGTCGACCCGCGAAACGAGGCGGCCGCCTCCGGCTTGGACGCCGCCTGCGCGATGGGCAATGTTGGATGCGCTCGAGCGGAGCGGACTTGGGCTCGACGAACGCATACGGGAACGAAAACGAGACGGGGATGGGGAGGGGGAGGGAGACGTGTTCGACGTGTTGATCATCGGAGGCGGGGCGACGGGCGCGGGGGTCGCTGTCGACGCCGCCAGTCGCGGACTCCGAGTCGCTTTGGTGGAGCGAAACGACTTCAGTTCGGGTATGTCCGCGCTCGAGATGCCCCTTGTTCGTGTCGCTGACGTCGACGCGATAAAGGAACGTCGTCCAAGTCGACCAAGCTCGTTCATGGCGGCGTGCGCTATCTACAGAAAGCGGTGATGGAGCTGGATTACGAGCAGTACAAGCTCGTACGGGAGGCGTTGCATGAGAGGCGGATATTCCTCCAGACCGCACCGTATCTGTCGCACATGCTTCCGATCATGCTCCCCTTGTACAAGTAGGTTCTTTTTTCTCGATGACATGTCCCATCACTGATGCCTCCGGTCCCTTGTTCAGGTATTGGCAGGTCCCTTATTATTATGCGGGGTGTAAGATGTACGATATATTGGCCGGGAAGGAAAACATGGAGAGTTCGTATCTCATGTCCAAGGGAAAAGCGCTCGAACTGTTTCCGATGCTCAAGAGCGAGGGTCTAGTCGGAGCTGTCGTGTATTACGATGGTGCGTTTTTTTTCCTTTCGCGCGGGTGTTCCATCTGACGCGACGCATCATCGTCCAGGACAACACAACGATGCACGCATGAACGTCGCGTTGATCATGACCGCCGTCAAGCTGGGCGCGACGGTTGCCAACTACTGCGGCGTCACCGAGCTCCACAAGAACGCCCAAGGCAAGCTTGTCGGCGCCAAGGTCAAAGACGAGCTCACCGGACGGGAATTCAACGTCCGCGCCAAGGTCAATCCTCCTTTTTTTTGTTTTCATTCTCTTTCTCATTCACAACGCGCTCCCGCATGCTCACATCTTGGAATAGGGCATCATCAATGCGACTGGCCCGTACGCCGACGCAATCCTCTCACTCGACAATCCCTCGCATAGGCCCATCGTGAGACCCTCGTCGGGCGTTCACATCACGCTTCCTGCTTACTACGCCCCTGCCCGCATGGGTCTTCTCGACCCTGCCACCTCGGACGGCCGCGTCATCTTCTTTCTACCCTGGGAAGGGGGCGTCGTCGCCGGGACGACCGACACGCCTGCCAAAGTGAACGTGCAAGGCGAGGAAGTGACGCCTAGCGAAGAGGACGTGCGGTGGGTGATCGACGAGGTACGGGGGTACCTCAGCTCGGACATCAAGGTCCGTCGTGGAGACGTGCTCAGCGCCTGGTCGGGTCTGCGACCGCTCATTTCGGCTGGGAGTGAGGGTGGGACGGAGGGGTTGGTGAGAAATCATTTGGTGAGGATGGAGCCGTCGGGGTTGATCACGATCGCGGGGGGCAAGTGGACGACGTACAGGGCGATGGCGGAGGAGACGGTCGATAGAGCGGTGGAAGTATTTGGGTTGCGAGACAAGGTCAGTGGGGGATGCCGAACGGCGGAACTGAGGCTCGTAGGAAGCGACGGGTGGAGTCGAAACATGTTCATCGGACTCGTTCAAAGAGTACGTCGTCGATCATCCATCGCGGGTGCGTCAGTTGATGTCACAGTCTCCTAGTTTGGCTTGGACACGGACGTGGCGAAACAGCTCTCGGAAAACTACGGGGACCGCGCCTGGACGGTGTGCGCGCTTGCCGAGCCGACGGGCGAACAGTGGCCCGTACACGGCGTGCGGCTCTCTCCAAACTACCCGTACGTCGAGGCTGAAGTCCTCTACGCGACACGCTACGAATACGCCTGTACGGCTGTCGACGTCCTCGCCCGCCGCACCCGCCTGGCGTTTGTCGACGCCCAAGCGGCCCTCGCAGCTCTCCCGCACGTGATCGACATCATGAGCACCGAACTGGGCTGGAGTCGCGCGCGACAAAGGGAGGAGTATGCACGTGGGGTGCAGTTCCTACGCAGCATGGGACTCACACCGGGGTCTGGGTCGTCGTCGAGTGTGAACGCCGTCAAGGGATGGTGGGGCGTGTGGTCGTGGATGACGTCGTTCGAGAGCGGTCCGGGGTTGTGGCGGCAGCTCCTAGTCGGATTGACAGGGTCCACTGTTGCCCGGCCGACCGCGACCTCCTCTTCCTCTTCCTCTTCCTCATCGTTCAAACCCTCGTACAGTCGTGCCAAGTTTGAAGCGGGCGAGGTCGATGCGCTCAAAGAGCTATTCGATCGGCACGCTTCGTCACACGACAGTACCAGCACAGACGACGGCACCACCCTCACCCTCACACTCCCGCAAACCCAGCCACAAGCACACGCGCGGCTGAACAAGGCGGCTATACGACCCGCGTTGGAGGCGTTTGCGCGCGACTGGCCAGGCGCTGGGTACGAAGGGTTCAGAGAAGCCGACTACCGATACGTGTTTGCACAAGAGGGACTCGACGACCGGCGCCGAACGGACGTGGACAAGGACGAGTTCATCGAGGTGAGCTACGGTCTCCGAGATCCACGTTACATCCACGCGTGCGACTGACGCTTTCGTGTGTCTCTGCGTATGCGCGCGCGTTTTTTTTTGTTTTGGGTTTCAGATTTGTGGACAGTTGAAGGACGTGTCGATGGTGAGCATGGCCAAGGTGGCCAAGAAGGAGCGGAAACGGATTCCTGTCGAAAAGAGTGGTGGAGGTGTTTAGTGTAATTTTGTTATCTTTTTTTTTTTTTTGCTTCGTGGTGTTTCGTTTCGTGTGTCCGAGGGTTTGTGCGATCGTACGTGCATCATACACTGTATAGAGTTTCACCTAGATTCAGTTTCGCCTGCTCGAGCTCGTCAAAAGACTTGGTCATAGTCGTCCCCTCGAATACAATATTCTATCGTTCATCCACAAGTCGTTTCTAGTACATACGTTAAATCATCTTTGCCAGTACATATGGTCGTTGGCGCTACATACGATTAAGATGGTCATCAAGCAAGCTCTCGTCATGACCGCTCAAAGACGATCTTGATCTTCGTGTCCTCGCACAATAATCCAACAGATCACAGTCTCGCCGCACGTGATCGTAGATCGGCTTCGTACTCGTCTACCAACACTCGGCGCAAGACCTTGCCCGTGGGCGATTTGGGTATCTGCACTCGTCTGTTGACGACGACGAAAAAAAGCGGTAGATTGAATGGACGGACCTGGTTGACGACGGCGATGCCGCCCCTCAGCCATTTATACCGGCTCAGCGCTTCGCGGACCCACGCGTCCAGTCGCGTAACGACCTTGGTCGCATCGAGTGCCTTGCCATTCGATGACAAGACGACCCACGCTCGGGGGACGCGCTCGTCCGTTGTTCGTCCACCGCTCACACCAGCGACGGTCACGTCAATAACGAGCTTCTCGGGATGCCTCAGCAACGTTTCCTCAATCTCCGTCGGGGACACTTGCATCCCGGATATTTTCAGCGTGTCCTGTCACCAAAAGAAAATTAGATCGTGTCCGAAACAAGAATGACCCATGATTCTTTTTTTGGGAGGGGGCTCACTTTGACTCGGTCTTCATAGCTAACACGAGGCGTCAGCCCAACGAGAATCATATCCATGGTCGTATGCAGACGTACTAGAGGACGCCATCTGCGTCTATGCGTATCCGGTCGCCCGTACGCAGCCATCCATCCTTGAAGGTTTCATCAGTAGCCTTTTGGTTCTTCCAGTAACCAAGCGCGACTGATCTGGAGCGGACGTGTAGTTCTCCAGGCTCATTCGGGACTGCCAATCGACCATCTTCGCGTACAACGCGGGCTTCGACACCAGGTAATAGTATTCCGACGGACCCGGACACGTTCTTAGCACGTCCACCGAGTAATCCAGGGGGAGGCTTCATGGAGATGGAGAGCGTCTAAAAAGATGATGGTTAGAACTTCTCGTGAACAACCGGAGGAGATCGTGATATCCTTACACATTCGGACATTCCATACCCTGATATCCATTATCAGCGCTGAAATAGGAAAGCAACATCATAATTCACGCACCTTCACTCACTCGATCCACACCAGGGAAACGTGAGCGTAGTCGCTCGGCAAGGGAGACAGGAAGATAGGCAGCTCCACAGCTTATGAATTGAACAGTACTGAAGTCAGCAGTTGGAAACTTGGGATGATGCACGATTTGGTGGACCAGGGATGGGACTAAAAATAGGCTTGTAACACGGTACCTCGATTGTGGAGATGATAGGTTAACGCTAGGGGCTGAATGTGTGAAGAGCGAGACATACTTGGGGATAGAATCGAAATAAACATCGGGATTCCATTTAGGCAGGAGGACAAGCGTTGCAGGCGATATGAAGCATCTAAATGTAGTGATGTGGAGACCATAGACATGATGTATCGGCAGCACATTGAAAATGACGTTCATGCCTCCTGGGCCATTCCATACTGGTGGCTGTCAAAAGATCCGCATTAAACAATTGAAGTGTTCCGAGGAGATACATACGCCTTGGACTTTGAGTACCTCTACGGACAGTACCAACACCTGAGAGAGATTATCGATAAGATTTCCGTGCGAAATCATGACGGCTGATAAAGAGCGATACGAGTTATCAAAAAAGGCGCTACATGTGCGGCGGAGAATAACGTACCTTTTGGTAGTCCGCTCGTCCCGCTGGAGAATGCTAGATAGGCAAGCGTATCGCTTTGGGCTTGCTGTATCGGCAATCGTGGCAGGCTGTTACTTCGTGCCCGTGCGACGAGATCAGCATAGCTCGTACGACCCTGAACATTTCCCTCTAGGATATATATGCGATCTTCTGAGAGGCCCGAAGTGAGCGCCAAAGGTAGGAGTGATGGGGTGACGAATAAGCGCGTAGGACCTGCGAGCTTGAAAGTGTGCTGGAACTCAAACGGGGTAGAATAGGATGAAAACATGACAAACGGGACAGTCATGATGAGTAAGGAGTGAAAGAGGGCTATGGCATCCTACGAAAAGCGTCAAACTGGGCCGGTATGTGTGTCCGAGTCAGAGGAATACCATGGAGTTCTCGCAGAGCACACCGACGAGTTGGCCGGTTTCTGGGCGGATTCCGAGCCCGCCGAGTTTGACGTCAGCAGCCATTGCAGTAGCGCCATCGCGGACGGTGTCTAGAAACTGTCGGAATGACCGAGTTGCACCCGTGAGTGGGTTGACATGTAATGGATAATCTGGCCAGTCGGCTTGGTCTGGACGATTGAAGAGGATATTGTGGACGTTCTGCGGGGGTATGTTGGGTAAAGAGGGGAAGAGGGACTTGTGGTACATGCTGAATGACGGAGAAGTTGTATGTCTGGCAACTTCATTCTGAGGGTGTTTTTATTGTCGTGGAGGGTTTAGATTGCAACCGAGCGAACGGATGTATGACTTGCGCCGCGTAACCGGAGCATGGGAGAATCTATCACCTGCTTGATCACCCATCTCAGTCAATGTTCTAACCGGGTGCTGCAACGTCTCCGGGGACGAGCAATGTGAATGTGCCACGTGTATCTTGTATCCGTTCTATACACAAATATTCGTGCTCACGGTGGCATTCGTCAGTTCCAACCTGAACGTTTGAACTCTGGGACGAGCTGTCTCATCCGAGCCAACTTGGCAACTCCGGGAAGAAGACACTATTATCGAGCATGGAGAATCAATGCTTCGGGCATGCGTTTCAAGTGTAGAGTGATAAAACGTGCCCCATTGACATGGCCGGATGTAATTCATGTATCGTATCTTGTGTAGATAGCTAATGTTAGATTTCCGAGTAGCCGTCCCCAGACGTCTGAGCGTAAACGCCAACTGTGTGGATGACTAGGGGAGTTTGAAAACTAAACCTATAACGGTCCGTGCGGGCCGATCAGTATACTATCCGCGACATACGGTAGCCTGCAGGTTAGTACGAGCTCATTACCGGAGATTTCGAATGGCTTTCATTTACGCTCGCAAACCAAACTCGCTGCATGGATCAATACAGGCTGCAAGACTGCTTACTATAATGTCTGCACCCACTCGGTTAGCGCGATTTGGTATCGGGAATCAAGCAATCAGGTGTCCAAAATCTGAAATAGCTCAAAGTCATGGGACCAGCTGAATATATTATTGTCTTTGCAAAGGTATCCTTGGACACCGTATTCTTGTAAGGCCAACATATTATAAGGCGTGGCGTTTGCACGCTAAAATATGGCCACGAGTGAATGAGACTCTCATTCTTGTTTTTTTTTTCTGTCGTAGACGTTTTGTTGTGATATGTCAGCCAGCCAAGAGTTTCGCACAATTAGCATACAAGTTTGATTAGGGCACCGACCCGGACACGTTCCAATCGCACTAGGGTTGCGCTTGTCAGTTCACAACACATGTCTGGTCTTCAAGTGCTCAACACCGCCAACACCCAACACTGACACGAACGACCACTAGCCACACCAATTAAACGACACCCGTTCCTGTGTATTCGCCCCCTAACATGCCCCCGAACCTCAAGCAAAGACTAGCAGCTCTCTCCCTGGCTCCTTCGTCCCCTACTTCTCCCTTAAGCGCTGCCAACCTGAAGAAACCCTTTCAACATCCTTGGAAACGAACATTCCTAGATCCGACTGCAAGCGAACTAGATGCGCGTGACAGAGTTCAAGAGATCATGGGCAAGGTCATATTTCAGGCTGGCGTCGACTATGAGTAAGTCCCGTGCTTGTCCCAGTTCAGCAATCTCGTTTTCTCATCAAACTGTCCTCTAGGACGAGACCCATGTAAGCTCCAAAACCAAGCTCAGTCGAAATCACCTGATTACATCTGCTGCAGGGTAATCATCAGCGCTTCAGCACTTCCTGATCCTCATCAAGTGTCGTATGATATTCTCACGTCGTGCGTTCTCTCGTTGCCGAAACGCAATGATCATTACCAACAATAGACCATTTAGTCGCATTCTATCATACCTTGACCTTTACGGTGCGTTCCTTCACGATTTCTACAAGCCACTTACTCATCTTCCGCAGTGGAATCCGATTATACGGTAGTATTCTTCGCTGCTGGGGGCAGACATGCTCCCAGCTGGAATTGGGTATGGAAAACTTACCGTAGCCTCAGTCGGAAATACCGCAAGAACTTGAAACGTCTGGTGAGTTTTCATGCAGCTCCTTCTTACTTTGTCTAACTCTACGCAAAGTATATCGTACACTCGTCTTTCTTTTCCAAGAGTGCGCCCTTCCCCGTTCTCCTCCCATAACCGAACTTATCTATCTTTAGTGCTGTTCTCCTTGGCTGGTGCCATCATAAGGTTTGCATTTCGTCCTTGAGAACATTCTTTGAATCGTCATTCTAACTCATTCGCAGTCCCAAATTCTTCCGCAAAATAGTGTACATTGATACATTGTCGGAACTTGCACATCACGTCCCGCTAACACAAATCGACATTCCGCCAGCGGTATATCAGTATGTTTTCGTTGCTTTCATGCCTTTCACCGAGGTCTTAGACAAGTCATTAGAGAGAACATGAAGCACGAGACACAGATCAATATGCCTATGCCCATCCGAGCGAGTGTATTCGGCGTGCCACTCGAGGAACTAATGGGATGCGAAGGCGAGAAGGGTGGTATTCCTCGAGTCATCAAGGACTCAATCCAATACATTCGGGAAAGCGGTGAGTTTAAGGCGTATTGATCTCACCTCCTGTCCTTAGAATTCCTCTTCGCAGGCATGGAGGAGGAAGGATTATTCAGACGGTCTCCAAACTCTGCCTTGCTGAAGCAGGTACAACAAGCTTATGACAGAGGTGTGTCGTAGTTGTGTCCAGAGCTGTCATCTCGAGTCGAGCGTTACCCTCAGGTCAGGTCGTTTCTCTCGAGACGTTTGACGATCCCCATCTTGCCTCTGTTCTTATCAAGAAATACTTGCGCGATCTCCCTGATCCTCCCTTTCCCGAATCGCTCTATCCTGTCGTTCGACAATGTCCTACGGTTTCGAGCGATCTATCCGACATGGCTGCTGTTGCATACATCCGAGATACTCTCCTTCCGCGGTTAATGCCATGCGTATACATCCTCCTGAGCCATGTCCTACGTGAGAGCAACGATATTATTATCTATATGTGTTCTGCTCACGGCGTCTATTTAGACCTCCTCCACCAAGTATCGTTGCACTCTTCGAGCAACCGCATGGATGCGCATAACCTTGCTATCGTCGTCTGTCCCAACCTCGTCAAGAGTTCGAACACCATGCGAGACGTCATGATGTGCGCAGTTCCTGGAGGTCCTTCACTAACCAACAGCCCGCCATCGCTATCGTCTTCCACGACCTCAGCGACCACACTTTCCAGATCGTCAGATTCCTCCTATGAAGGGAGCACCACCCTAGGTGCTGTCATCAAGCTTTGCATCCAACGATACTACGAGATATTCGATGAAATCAGGGATCGCTCTGAACCTGTATCACCGTCAAGACACCTTTCGCGGTCACCTTCCCCACCATCCTCTACCGGTTCTGAGGCGTCGTTATCAAAACGGCCCCAACCGCTTTCCCTTCCAGTTGATGATGAGGACAGTATCGATGATGCTATGCTTGTCATGCCGATTGGTCCTGCAGGCAATGCTGGGGCCTCGTGGCATTCCAGCACCAGGGAAGGTCGAACGCCGAACACGGTGAATATGGGTGCCGGAAATGCGGGCAGCTCCATGTTTCCTTACCAACCTCGCCGGCGCAAGACTCCCGCCGTTGGCGTACAGTCCGTCAACAATGACCACAACGGTACAAGTTCCAATTTTGCTTCTCGCGGTCGAGTCCGGTCTACGCTGAGCATTGAAAGGATCGGAAACGGACTTGGGAACGGGAGAGGATCTATAGCGATTGGGCGAGGAACCTCGCGGAAGGCGTCCGGGTCTGGGGTGGAAGCAATGGGGATTACTGCGGGCGGCTTCTTCACACCCCCCACGTCCCCTCGACCTCCTTCCCCTCCAACGCAATCGGAACCTGTTCAGAGCTAGTCGATGTTACGCGTTCAAGGTATTTCGTTGCGCGCTCTCTATCATAATATGTATAGTTTCCATTTTCTTGTCGATGGTGCTGGTACCAAAAGCGCGTGCTGTCGTGTCGTTATCTATGTTGCCGGTAATCTACCCTTTTCGTCCTTCGAAATTCCCTTGTGTTCAGATTGTGCTGCGGATTCAGCTTGTATGTAGTAGGTACTTTGGGATGCTCAGTGCTCAGGACTTTGTACACGGAACGCGGACATCCACGTTTCGTCCATGTCGATACTGTGGCATTGCAATATCGTTCACGGAAAAACCTCCATCTGACATTCTCGCCAACCAGACTTCACGTCGTTTTCATCTTCACGAGGTCCGAGTCAAGGCCCACATGCCACCCACTGTTGTTCTGCCCCGAGTCAGACATAGCCAAGGACACGGAGCTTCTGGCCAGGAGGACGTCGTCGAAAGCATCAACTGGCATGTATCACGACTTTGTTAGAAGCGTGATGCTCTATTTCAATGAAGCGGTTCATTCACACTGGGTGGCATCGCCTCGAGCCAGGCCTCGCGGCTTCCATTCCATGCCAAGGAATGTCGGCTATATAACCACTCCTTCCAACCTTGAGACTTGCGTTCAACGTTGAAGCAAACGGTACACCAGACTCCCCCCATCATGCCATCGCCGTTCACTTACGCACTTGAACCCCCTCGCCAACAGAGTCACATCAACGTTTCAGATGAGCGACTCGGAAGCGTCGATGGATAGCGCAGCACCGCTTACCCTCCATGATCTCGGGCTCAAACTGCACACGACAGTGCCCTCAGCCATCAAAAAAAGGAACGGAGATGATGCGAGGTGAGGTGGTGAGATTGGTTCGGTCTTTGGTTCTCATGCCGTGGGTTGTCTCAGTGGTTCGGTAGCAAGCACCCTCAGGGGCTCGCAGAGCAAAAGGTTGTCAGCGTCGGTCCCAGAGTCGTAAGGTTTGTTCTACCGAACGCATGCGCGGGGTTGACTGGGATGCATGCAGTCTTCCAAGTGGTTGGGCGAGGATCAAACATCCGGACTCGGGGGTCTACTATGTCAATGAGGACAAGGTACGTCAAATCGTACATGTCTAACAGTTGTGCTCACATCACACGCCAGGGTTTGTCCACGCCGTCGGACGTGCTCCAGCCCAGAACGCATTCCCTGATTCTGAAAGGCGCCGACGTACTTCAAGGAAGCCCGGCATTACAAGCTCTGCTCGAAGATCAAGACGTTGCCTTGGTCTTGGATGTACAACACGTCAACGGGGCTATGAGGACGTCTTATTATTGCGTTTCTCACGTCGAGCGGCGTGTGTTTTGGCTCGAAGGTATCGGGCACGAGGAGGTGGATATCCCGTGTACATCAAACAAGTGTATGAGGTTCAAGGGTTCGAGGGTGCATTGTTCGTTCATACCATCCGGTTTATGGTCTTGATGGCTGACTACCTCCAAGGTATCGAGGCGCAGTACTGGTGAGCCCATTTGTCG
Organism: Boletus eberwhitei; assembly: GCA_038090915.1. NCBI lineage: Eukaryota > Fungi > Basidiomycota > Agaricomycetes > Boletales > Boletaceae > Boletus > Boletus eberwhitei. The sequence goes on from JBBPNO010000205.1 coordinate 24,775, forward strand.
ATGAACAACCACATGATAATGGAAGGTATGGCACCTAGGAAGCACTGCGAACTATTTCCAACGACCTTCACGGTGACCAAGGATGTCACAAGTGAATTAAAAGACGTATTATTACAGACTGCAGCAGGTCAAGTGTGTGAGGGACTGTCTCTACTCTCTTTCTCACGCGACCGTCCATACAGATAGGTTTTTGGTGAAGTTTTCGACATCACCGTTTGACAAGCACGACCTGGAGTACATGTTGAATGTGGTCAAAGAGATCGAAGGTGAGGGATCGTCTAGTGGTCTTGGAAGCACACTAATTAGCCATACGTAGCGGACGCCCAGGAAGGGAATGGTCATTCCGCTTGGATCATTGGTGCGCGCGATTCGATATTTTGTCGATCCTCATCTCACTTGGTCCATGTTCCAGCAAAATTCATGGCTCTCTACAGTAAGGTGGTCGCGAAATTTGTAGTGCTGCCATTCTCATTCCGAATCTTTGATGCATAAAAGATGATGGGGTCTTGCAAAGCTCGTATGGTCAAGGCGACGATTATTTCGATATGGAGGATACAGGGCCAGCTATAGGCCCTTATCGACGCCCTGTTCTCCTGGCCGTCATTGGACCGTTATTTCTCCGGTCTCCTGATGTGTACGCAGTGGAGTTGCACTCGTTTCACGAGAGCTTCACCCCCTCACGCTGGTCAAATTTTGTCCACAAAGTTGATCAAAGCATTCGTGACTCCAACTTGCTGGTATTTTCGTACCCTTCTTTCATGTCTGTGACTCCTGACGAGTATCAAAGGCGACAGTGCTTCTGAACACGAATATGGGGCTCCTCGCCTGGAGTGAGAATGGTAACAAAGGCGGAATTGTTTCACCGACACCCGAGCAGATTATAACATACATTTCGATCATTTGCAACGTTGGAAGCATTATCACCGGTCTTGCCATCTTTAAGCAATATCGGGCCAAAGGCGCTGATACCCCATTACGAGCGGTAATACGAATGGCTACCGACTTTTCACTTGGACTTACCTCTTTCGCAGGTCGTGGTGCTGAAACGTATCCTAAAAGAGCCGTTCGGTCTAGAGAGACTCGCCATCATATGTTGTCTTCCATATGTGTTACTGATGTGGGGGTACGTTGGGCATTCTATGGGAATAACGTTTGAGGCTGACACAATGCGGGGCAGTTTGATTGCGTTCGTCATCGCATTCGGCATCATTTGTTACAGGGAAACGGGTATTCAAGTTCGTATCCCTGTCACTGTGGCCCTCTTCCTCGTCTGCTTTTGCCTATTCTTCTGCTTGTACACTGCCGGACCACCCGGAAAAGAGGACCAAAAGCCACAGAGGCAATCCCGCGAAGTCGCTTCCCTTTCCAAGGTCTAATTCGGTCCGGCTTTTGCCTTGATACGCCCATGTCCATTATTGCTCGCTATCACCAGCCTACCCGCTTTCTGCATGCTTCTTTGTTTATCTGTGGCAGGACCATCGCTTGTTACGCCGCTTCTCACATTCTACGACTCGTGTTTGTAAGAGGATGTACATTGCTTATTTTTGAATCGATCGCAGGTGATCTTCACACAGCCGCGCCACACCTCGTGGAGGTCACGCCTCTCGCCGTTGGCGATACGTTTACCTCTTTAAAGGTTAGATGGAACGAATGGTTGTATTGAACGACAAGGTGGGTGTTGAGAACGCGCCTCGTCCCTTCATCGCGCGAGCTCCCTGTCTCGTTGGGACCTCTCGGCAGGGTTCCGAGATGTGACCACCGACGTAGCACAAGGTACGCAGTCTGGTGACTAGGAGAGTGTCTAGAGGAGCAGGCCGCCGATATAGACGGTCTGGTCACCAGATCGTGAGCTTGCCTCCTTGGGGGCTACTGATAGAACGCCGCGCGAAAGAGGCTCGGCGGATTGGCAGCGAGAGGCGAAGGAATAGAGCCCTTGTCCGCGCCGCTGGAATACGCTGAGCTCGAGGATCACGACGAGTATCTGACTGCAAGCCATTGAACTGATTTTGTATAGCGAGAGCTCTGTACAAACCGTACAAACAGTTCGTATCGCATATATGCAAGACTCTATGCAATCAGTTTGGCATGTCGGTGTCCTATCGATCTCCCATCTCCCTCCCTCTTTTGACGAGACCCCTTCCGAAATCGGTGAATCCTGCTCTGGAATACATCGCGCGCCCAGCGACGCTGTTTTCATACACGAGCAGAACCGCCAACGTGCACTTTCTCGGAGTCACCGTTGTGTCCACTTTTGAGAACTTGTTGTCGACGTTTGTCCGCGCCCATCCCAAACATACGTTTACTATTTGGGCTCCAATACCCTTGCCCCTATGTGCGGGGTGTACCCACATCGCATACAAGCCGTATACTGCATCTCCTAGTTGGCGCCCACTCCGGCCTCGTTTAATAGGGCCAGGTTGGAAGGGGGCATGTCCGAGGGCCCTACTACTCGTCGCCCGTCTCCCACGCATCCTCCAGCACGGAAGCGACCAACGTCTGCTTGAAACACGATTCGAGCCGCTGTTGCCAAAAGCCCCCTGAGAATGCCACTGTGCGTGCATAAGTGGAGACAAAGGCCTGTGGATCGACTTGGTGCGAAGCGAGTCGGAGGGTTTTGTATGCTGCGAGCTGGGGGGTTCGATGGGGAGTAAGGTGTACGTCGGCATCGTCGTTTGCGATTGCGGTTGGGTTCGAAGTGCACGTACGACTGTCGTTGGGTGCTTCGATTGAAGGCGCTGTATCATGATCCCTGATGCCGATGGACCCAAACTTGGACTTGGTGACGGATAGCGGCTGTGAGTCACTGCCACTGTATGCGTGATATGACTCGGTATGACTCGGATCTATATTCGAACATTTGAATCGGATGCCGGTTTGTCTCGTTGTCGAGGAATTCCTTGATCCGCCCTTCGTAGCGCCTAGTAAACACTCTTGGACGTAGTCCCGCACGGATGGGAATTCGGGAAAATAGACGGACCCGGGTATCCGATCGTAGCGGCGGGCATGCGCCAAATCCCCGACTACCAGGGAAAAGACATACTGTTGGCCCATTTTGCCTAAAACACGGTCGCGTGATTATTGGTGTCCGCCTGCTAGAGACGCATTACTGTATTTCAAGACAATTGTACCACCGTAGGCGAAAGCGTATGTGTCCCGTGTGTTTCAAATGTCACCGTTTGCAATGTCCGGCGTTGCCAACTGCATGTATATGACTCGGAGAGTTGGCTGCCACTATCCTTGCATGAAAAAGGCTGATGCGGCCCAGCAGGTTTCGAACCTGCACCCTCAAAGAGGAACAGATTTCCAATCTGTTGCCCTAACCACTCGGCTATAATGCCATACTTGGCATGCTCCTGACGCAAACAGCAGCAGCCGCCAGCGCGGCGTGCACGAGCTTCGCGGCGGCGAGAAAAACAGTTTCAAAGATGAGGCTTGGTGACTTCAGGCGTTACACATAGCGGCCAAGGCAACATTTGTCGCATGCAGTTTTATGAAAAAGTTTGATGCCAGCAGGGCGTGAACCTGCACCATGATCAGAGAGGACCAGATCTATATACTGCACGACGCACGAAGTACGTATCATGCATTGAACACTCTTCCCCGAGTGCATGAGCATGCATGCGCACCGTGACACAGACATTACTGTCCAAGTTACTGTCTCCGTACAGCCTCGTGCTTGCGCGGATGCATATGTGGTGGTGTGGGGTGTGGCATGGCCGTGGTGGAAGGGTCGATGAGGCTTACTGATGCTGTCATCCTATGAGAATATTTTGTGTCGGGGACTTGTGGTTCCCGTGATGAGCCTGCAAAATATCCTTCTCCTTGCAAGGTCCCAAATGAGTGGCCATGCGAGTAGGTATCGATGAAAGATTCACACGCGACAAGTCCATTTGCTATTGGGAAAAAACTCCGGCATGAAAGAACCTCCTCCACTTTGTGGGAGTCGGGGATCTGTGGTCCGGCGGGCTAGACGCTGATTCAAGCTCAAGATCGGAAAGTCTCAGTGACGCACGAAAACTATACAAGACTCTTTGCCAAGAGTAGTATAAACGGAGCGCTAATCTTTCAGCCGCATCGATCCTCTCGGTATGATGCCAGCACCGTGCCAGGCCGTATGTAGTCAGAAATCCAAGGCGCTGTACATCCAATCTCCGGCTCTTCTCTGGCCACCCAACCACCGAGGAACTCCGTTGACCGCAGAGACGGCGACTTTCAAGAAATACGTACCGTAACACCCTCAGAATTATTATGCCACCTTCACGCTGCGCATTCGTATCACCCGGACAGCACTCTTATCGGAAGATTATGATTATGATATTACTATAACAAAGTACTACAGGGCTGAAAACGTCCACTCCGCCTACAAGTCCAAGTCCTCCAATCGATATCTCGTTGTAGAGGTATGGAAGCGAACATATCCAGCCGTGTAATTTTTAAACGCTTCGCAAGCTTCCGGAGATCCCTCCAGTATTTTTACGATCCTCTTGTAAAGGCCGATCGTCGTCTTTGTCAGTTCACCGAATGTTTCCAGCTTTGATTTCTTGCCGCGAGCAGCGAGCGTGGAGATCTGGTTGGTCGTCTCGCCTACTCGCTCTTCCTTGTAAAAGGATAATACATCGCTAAAACAAGTCGTAAATGAAGTGTCAACATGAGACAGGACGAGGTACGTACTTGACATTATGGATGAACAGCGTCATTTCTGGGATCGCCTGGATGTAATCATTCAGGAGGATCCCTCGCGGGAACACCATAAATGAATAAGCTTCTGCGACACCAGACAAGATTCGCTGGTAAGTGGGATACTGTTGCGCAGCGCTCGAGATCTACTCCTCGTCGTCAGTGGCATATTCTTCAGGGCAATCACAGCAATAATACCTTCATGGATCCCGTTTCGTGCTCCAGTATATTAGCAGCGATAAAGTTCAATGTCGATGTGGTGATCAAATGCGAGGCAACCGGTCGATAGAGGACTGAGGCCCGACGGATGATATCTGCAAATGCGTCCAGAACACCATTTCCCTGTGGTTCCCTCACGATGAATCTGTCATTGAACATATAGATGTTGGGCATCTCTCCTTTGAAGCGGTTGGCCGCGTCGTCCACGAAGATGGCACATGATGTGTAGAGTGCAATCCATATCTGGGTTGGACGGTGGGGGAGATGTACGCCAGCGGTTGCTGCATAGACGACCCCCTCTCGCAGGTACGTCCGTACAGACGGATCGGCGTCCACTGGGTAGCCACGTCGTTTCGCATCGTCGATACACTCCTGGTAAAGGACCTCATCGAAGGGGGTGATCTCATATGGAACATTGCATTGCTCGAGAAGGGAGCGAATATTTGCACGTGCGGTCTGAATCTGCAGAGAGTGATGTTAATCGACGAAAGCCCCCCTTAATGTTTTCCCTAGCACTTACCAGTCGGATGTCCATGTCGAGTAAAATATTGCGGTTTGCGTTGAAACCTGTGAGCTACTCGCCTTGCTCTTATATCTAGCCACGGGCTTTACTTGTGGATTCCGACCGTATCGTCGCCATCGGTGCGTTGGCTATTCCAGGTACGAAGAACGTTCATCACAGGTCGTCCGGTTTCAGACGGTTATGTTAGGAGCCGGTTCGGAAGGAAGGAATATACACTATGAGTAGTGGACGCTTCAGTTGGCTCATTGCCCCAACGCACTCTGATGACTCGGATCAAGTCGGTGATTCGCATGCAGCGTGAGTTCCAGCGTATACCGGGTCGGTGCGCCGCGTTGTTGTACAAGTCGGATGAACAAGGTAATAGAATCGAGGGGCGTGCATACCAGATATGCAACACCGCATTTTGATGAGACTGGGTCGCCGGACGCCCCCCCCCGGCATGGCGTGGACCTAACCGGAAAACATCCCACTAGGAAAGCCGCGGAAGTTTTCAAAGGTTGCCCCTACAGTTTTATTGCGTGTTTCAGACTCAGTGATATGTCCGCAATCCTCCAACGGCGGATCGATTCCACTCGACGCGGAACGAGGACTTACTATTGCATGGTTATGCTTGCCAGCGAGAACGGTGGATCTAAGAATGCGAAATCTGGTATCCGCCGAAGATAATGGGGCCAGTTTAGGGCCGCCCTAGTAGCCCTCATAATCACCACAACCAGCCCATTTCGGAGTTTGCCTCTGGGTAACTCTCGGGACCGGCTTGTCTCGCCAAAAAAGTGCCGCGTCTGCTCAAACCTCAGCTCGTCTTGCAATTCATGGAACACTGTGAACCTTTTTTCACTTTCCCCTTTTTTAACAAGTCCAAGGAGTGGTTACACTGAACCACTGCCAAATTGGCCCGTTTTAGTCGGAGATGTATATTCAACGTCCGCCTGTATGCAGACAAATTGACAAATTCCGGACCGCAACATCGTTCTAAAGTGGGGTGTAACCCTAAAAGCGTCCGGTAAATAGCGTGCCTCGTAGCCGGAGGATTCTAAACCTATGTCTGGAAGAGGCTGTGGTAATATGAATATGGACACGCTCACTTTTGGTCGTAAAATTTCGTAGCTCGAGGCTGCACCTAAAGATTTTGCTTCGGTTGGATGCGGACCGTTAGCACGGCATTGCGAACTGATCGACATGGCAATGGACTGTCCCTCGAAGTATATAATGCGATCAGCATGACGACACAAGATTCTGTGTGACTCACCCCATCCACTCAACGATGCAACCATCGTCATGTCAAGTATACGCATCAGAGTCTTTTCCCGCGAAAAAGACCAAGACGCAGTCACAGCGAGAGTATCGGTCCAAAGAAATGGACGGCTTCTCTGAGCTGCGCAATGCATTACTCCTTGTGGATCCATTCGACACCCCATTGGGCAGAGATGCCACGCGACATCAGCTGCTCATCACAGGTCAGTCAATGATGCCCCTGGGTTGAACTTGTCAGCTGAGGATCGAATAACAGCTGCAAAAAAGCTGCGAAATCTCGCTGACGAAAAGGAAAAGCTCGTACTGCAATTATCAGCAATACCTACGACTGGGAGTCACGAACCGGATACGAGGACCCCCTGTGGGATGACTGCTCGTTGGTGCTCCTTTTCCGTAAACATCTCACGTTTACAATGGAGAATCTTCATCTTCAGAAAATGTCGCAGCCCCTGGCGTTGTATGGTCAAATCAAGGCGCTGACATGCAACACTTACAATCGATGGCCACTCTCCCACTTCGAGACTACGAGAATCCTGTTTACGGATGGATAGAGAACCCACCTCCATTCCATGGGAATGTGCGCCAGTCGTATGACGTGGCGTTAGAGTCGTCATATCGTTCCCCTTTGATGACAGACATGCGGCGGTTTCACTAGCACGTTTTTGGTGTGGTCCCGCTTACGAAAGGGACAATGTAAATAGTAAAATGTAACACCACACCTACCAGCATCGGACGAGAGAGAGAGAGAGAGAGAAATTCCATACTTATTTGTATACCACAACAAGCCGACTATACCAATACTAAAATGCGGTGCATTTAGGGCCCGTGAGATAATATGCAACTATTACAATCGGTCATAACTGTTGGAGCGAACCATTAGTACAAACAAACGTATACAAGCCACAGTAGGCCGAGATGCAGAGTATACAATGTTCGAACAATATCTCCTATGATTAGGAGATACTCAATACTATTAACAATCAATACAGTAGCCAGCATATATTAGAGAGCAGGTAGATTAGGAGAAAATCTAATCTCTTACTTTCCGCCCACTATCTGTCCGACCAGTCTCACTGCAATCTTATTCTCTCACGCCATCGTTTCATTAGCCTCGCTACAATAACGCATACGGCTGGGACCACCAGAGAGCTAGAAATATGCACAAGCATTTTGGCAGGAAAGGACTCGAAGTGTTATACAATTATGACCTTTTCAATGGGACCAAAAGGTAGGTGGGAGGTAAAACAAATACATTACATATGCTCATAATGCATAAAAAATCTCATAATGCATACTACCAAAACCTAGTCATTTTAGCCGAGAGTGTACGAAATGCTATTATGCATTATTATGCATTATGAGCATATGTACTGTAGTAAAAAAGGTATATTTATCTTGTGCAGTATCTAGTCATCATGAATATAGTAGTGGTGACGAGAAAATTATAAACGATCAAAAAGATAAGCCATAAACATAGAACATAGCGTGAAAGATAGCGGATGGTGTTACTCTGACGAGCAGTCCGGCTGCGAGGCGGTGGGGTCGTCGTGTTTCTGCTTCTTAAAAGCGTTGGTGTTGTGAAAGAATTCAACCAGAGTTCAGAGTCAGATCTTTGTCTCGGGAGTGTATGATTGAAACCTCGACTCCGCCTGAAGTACGAGTCCTTATCTCGCTGTAGAGGTATGGAAGTGAACATATCCAACCTTGAAATGTTCAAATGTTTCACAAGCTTCTGGAGATCCCTCCAATATTTTTATGATCCTCTTGTAAATGCCGATCGTCGTCTCCGTCAGCTCACAATACGCTTCCAACTTTGTTTTCTTGGTGCGAGCAGCGAGCGTGGAGATCTGGTTGGTCGTCTCGCCTACTCGCTCTTCCTTGTAAAAGGATAATACATCCTAAAATAGGTCGTAAATGAAGTGTCAACATGAGACAGGACAAGGTACATCAGGAAAAAACCGCGTGACTACAAGACACTATGTAGCACTATGTAGCAATGATAGACTTGTAGACACTGTAGACTTCCCCCCCATTATGGAGTACTATGTCGAGTCTCCCGCTCTCGGCTCATCTACCATAGTCCGTTGTAGCACACATAGCACTTGTGGTATATTGGCAAAAAGAAGCTATATCGCACAATGTAGCCCCTTATAGCCGTGATAGTGCTATACTAATCAGGACTCAGCACACCGCTGATCGTGTCTGTCCTCTGCGGTCAATAATACCCTTCCTCGTCCATGTCCATGTCCTCATCCTTGTCCTTGTCCTCGCTCAGGTCCCCCTCCCCCTCCTCACTCATGTCCCTCTCCTCCTCACCCATGTCCCCCTCATCTCCATCAATTCCTTCATCCTCCGGCACCCCAACACCTTTGATACCTTCTGCGTCCTCCTCAACCTGCCATCCTAACTCCCTGATAGCGTCTTCAATCACCGCAGTTGAAAGGCTACTATCGCTGTTTGGTTGAATGAGTGGCAGGCCCGCATGCAACCTGTAACATATCAGTAACAAAACGACCACTAATTCAGTACTACTTACCTTCCATTGTAGTATACCTGCCGCATGATCAGCGGGAGCGCTTTCATTTTCAGAGTCTTCTTGTCGAAATCTTCGAGTCTCTGGACATGCTTGTTGTAAAGTGATGCATAGCTATCTTCAGTGAATTTAATATGTTCACGCGATCCGGATGCCCATTCGTCAATGGCACATTCAACCTGTACAAAAATGATCAGCGTCATACAAAAGTTCGGAGACAGTCCTACTGCCGTGAGTGCAAGAGCATAAGCTGGAACAGGAAATGGTTGATAGTACTCTGGAAATCAGATCCTTTCGCTGGATTTGTTCTTGAATAAGACTTCATTGATGACTTGCTGGACTCCTTTGTTTCGAAAGATGCCGGTCAGAGGATCCTTCTCGAAGTCCTTGCCATTGCACCATATAAGTAAATTGTTAGTTGATATTTTACCATGAAAGGACTTACACGATAGATGAATGCATCGTCAGTCTTGAGAGCTGTGACGAGCCTTCGGTTAGCATCTAGTGTGGCGGGACTTGCTGTCATCTCGAATCCATATGTGATCGGAACCGCTGCGCGCGCTCTGGCTTTGAACTGGCTATGCAAATGAGCACCTCGGGCGATGATCTGAGAGGTCATTAGCTAGTAATTTCAGTAGGGGATAACAAAACCACCTACTAGTTTCAGTATACGCTGATCGTGATTGTTAGGCCTGTCGGCGCCATGATGGTCACAGCTCATGTTCCAACATTCCTTCGCCCACTTGATATCCCTCTGTGGCTGGGGGAATGGGACCTCTGTGAGCAGAAATGCGTGATAAAAATCAATCGTGGTATCAATGGTGCCACGGGTTGCAAGATCGTAGTCCCCAGCTTTGGGACGACTTGTGGGCTTCACTACTGTACCACCTTTTGGCTGATTGTCGCCGTCGTGGTGTTTAAGAATACCAGTGTGGGTGAGGTGCAACCTTCCGGCTTCTCCACTAATGAGCGGGCGGGTGGTTTCACCAGCCGTCTCCATCCTATTAGCTTCAGTAGCAACTGTGGTATCCAATGGCTCATCGTCACTTTCAACGATATAACGAATCCGCTTTTTGGCACTTGATCGAGTATCTGCCGGATTCAGATCATTACCTTCGCCATAGGACCTGTAATAGAGATTAAAACACAAGATATGCTTAAGTGAATGACCGGCCAAAACTTACTCTATTTCCTGTTCGTCGACACCAAGGGATGCCACAGGTGACCGCTCGCGGACCCTTTTGCGCATAGAAGGGTTAGTGTCTGCAGTAGGGATATAAAGCAGAGTTTCCGTCCTACGCAAAGGTTTAGCTCCAACACCAGTGGTTCTAAGCACAGGCGGAACAATGCCAATGTGCGGAATAAGGGGGGGCCTCGGAAGATCAGCTCGAGTCTGACTGGCAGCCTTGCTATGTCTGTCTGTTTGACGGGATGAGAACTAAAGGTGTCCATGCGATGGTAAGTCACAAATTCAGTCTCAATCGTTAGCACTTACAGCATTGTCAATCATGGTGGGGGTTACACTAGCCAGATCTTGTGCTTTGGAAGTGTGCTGGGCCTGGGAGGGTTTTCGTCATGCCTTGGCAATCTGCTCACGTCTTTGGTTACGCTCATGACGCTTTTTCACTCTTGCTGTGAGCATTTGTTCTTTGGTGGTCTTCTCCTGTTCCATGTCATCTGGGAAGAGATCATTTGCACAAACAGTAAATAGATGATATTACTTACCTTGCATTGCCTGAAGCTTTGCACTCGGACGACGGGCACAACCTTTCACTAACGAGTCAGCCATTGCAGACTCGTTTTGCGACTGCACGATTGGAACTTTGGCCATTTGGTAGTCTATCCAAAAAAGGGAGGGGTTGGCGAATTAAGAAATAAAGAGACAAAAAAACATACAAGAAGTGGGTAAACGACAAATCAGATGTTAAAGAAAGAATTAGGTCAGTAGGGAGTCAATGAACGACGGAAAAAAAGAATGGCACAGATTCAATGCAAGCCGTCCACATTTTAAATGTGACAGCTTGACTTATTTGGCCGAATAACGGCTGTGTTCTAACAGCCATTATTGGTAGCTCGAATGTAACTGCCAGATAAGTTTTAGGGGCAGGGTCACCGCAGAGTTACAATAGAAAATTGATAGGAATGGAGACTTACTCAATTTCAGAATGGCTGAGCTGAAACCCGAACCTTGACGCTATCATTGCACCCATGTCCCTTCACAACGTTCCTCAGCAACCTCAGATATGTCACTACTGCAGACACACCTTCCCTACTGCTGGGACATTACGGAGACATATCGCACATTCCAACCAGTGCCGTCACAAATGGAACAATGAGACACCACAAGTACGTCTGACAGAGGGGTGCCTAACATGTCTAATTGATGCTCAATAGGCAGACAATGTTCATGACCAACAGGAAATGATACCTACTATGAATCCACCAAACGATCCAGGTGACTCTATGGATATGGACGTGGATATGAATGAGCAAGAGCATGACACCGAATGTGAACACGTCACCCGGTTTGCGGCAGAGTTTGTGGAGAAGCCTGCAGCAGAGATCCTCGGTCACGACTTGACTACATTTGAACGAATGAAGGCTCACCAAGATCAATTCGACTTAGGGCCCTATGCCCCGTTTGCTGATCGTGAGGAGTGGGACCTTGCCAAGTGGCTCATACAAAATGCCAATCAGCGAGCCACTGAGGAATTCCTCAAACTATCTATTGTCAGTCTCAAAACAAATAGGCAACCCGCAGCACTAACTTATCTCGAAAAGACAAGGAATCGCATGCAGCCCAGCTACTGCAGTACTTACACGTTCTTGAAGTTAGTGGACAAGCTACCTACCGGACCAGAATGGACTTGCAAAATGGTTCACCCACATGGAGATCTTGCGCCTCTTAATGCCGAAGGTGTCGCAGACCCAGATCTGCAAAGTGAAGATTCTGAAGAGCTTGAACTCTGGATGCGTGATCCAGTGGCTTGCGTACAAGAATTAATAGGCAATCCGACATTCGATGGAAATATTGCTTACGCACCGGAGAAGGTATATACTGATTGCAATGGGGGAACTCGCCGTTATGACGAGATGTGGACCGCAAATTGGTGGTGGGATATGCAGGTGAGATTCTACGTCACCCAAAGTTGAGCGCACTGAAATTGTTTCAGTCTCGTGTCCCTTCGGGAGCAACAATCGCACCGGTGATACTTGGTTCGGACAAAACAGAGCTTTCCCGCTTCAGAGGGGATAAAACAGCCTGGCCGGTTTACCTGACTATCGGCAATCTGTCAAAAGATATACGGCGTGAGCCTTCACAACACGCATCAGTTCTACTTGGCTACATACCCGTATCCAAGTTGGCATCTTTCGCCGACAACTCTGTCGCAGGTTATCGGCTGTTCCATTACTGTATGAAGCTGATTCTTGAACCTCTCATTAAAGCGGGCGAAAGTGGTGTTGAAATGGTCTGTGCTGATGGACACATCCGTCGAGTCTTCCCGATACTGGCAGCCTATATTGGTGACCACCCTGAACAGTGCTTGGTGGCATGCTGCACTGAAAACCGATGCCCAAAGTGCCTGGTGCCAGCGGATCGACGTGGTGAAAATTTTCAATTCCCGCTGCGCAATCAGACACAAGCAGCCCAAACACTGCATGCGCAAGCTACCAACCAGTATCCACCTGCATTTTACTCTGACGGCCTGCGCCCGGTCTTCTCCCCTTTCTGGGTCGAGCTTCCACACACGGACATTTTTCTTTGTATCTCTTCCGACATTCTTCATCAACTTCATCAAGGAATCATCAAAGATCACCTTAAGCAATGGTGCTTGAAGCTTGCTGATGCCGCTCTCCTCAATGCGCGTTTTCGTTCAATGCCGATCTTCCCTGAACTCCGCCACTTCCGAAAGGGAATCTCAACAATTAAGCAATGGACAGCTGGCGACCACAAGCAACTGGAGCGCGTTTTTATCGGCGCACTAGTCGGTACTAATGCTGATCCACGTGTCATCCAGGCCGCATGTAATCTTGTGGATTTCGTCCAACTCGCACAATATCGCTCACATACAGACGACACGCTTGCAGCCTTGCAATGCGCTCTTGGGGATTTCCACCATTTGAAGGACGTTTTCATTGACCTTGGGTGCCGTGATCATTTTAACATTCCAAAACTCCACTCTCTCGTTCATTACGCTGATACAATACGGGCGCTAGGAGCATTGGATGGACTCAATACGGAGATCTCAGAACGCCTACACATCGATTACGCCAAGAAGGCCTATTCTGCAACCAGTCGAAAGGATTATACCATTCAAATGACCAAGTGGCTCCAGCGGCAGGAAGCCATTATGTGGTTTGGCCGTTACCAGGCCTGGCGGTGCCATTCTACTACTCCTGCTGACGTGGATGCTACTAGTACACTTTCTAGTGATTCAGAACTCCAGCATCAGTATCTTGCTTCGTCTCCCAGCGCTATGCCAGGAAGACATCACAGGTCTCACAGGATCTCTCGTCAACCTCAGTTTCCAAAGAAGACGGTCCAATATTTGGAACAACATCACGGTGCAATTTGCTTCTTGGATGCACTCAAGACGTTCGTTGGTAGCCTCCCTCAAAGCCTGCAGCGCTTCGAACCCAATACCAATGACCGTTTTGACATCTATGGCAATCTGGTCTTGTGTGACCCTCGACTAGAGCACACGATGCCCATGAGATCAAGGATTCGTGCCCATCCCCAGTGCTCTAATGGAACTCGCAAGTGGCCTACTTTGGCTCGGTTTGATACAGTCCTTGTGGAGGTTGATACCAAACTGCAACGGCAACAGGGTGGGCTGCACGGTATGCGGTGATGTTTGCCATGGATGACTACTAAGTAAACTAAGTTGTAGGTTTGCATGTCGCTGAAGTCCATGCTATCTTTAGGCTGCCACCACACCTCGGGAACTATCCTCAGCCGCTGGCTTATATTCATTGGTTCAAACCTCTCCAAGTGTACGACAACAATGTCAAGATGTTTCGTGTTAGCCGTTCAACAAGGCAGTGGCTTCCCAATGCTGAAGTTATTCCAGTCCATCGAATCGTTCAACACTGTCATTTAATTCCTCGGTTTCCTCGGGGCATGGTTCACCCTAATTGGGTGCATGGTTATGCCTTAGCTGACGCTGAACACTTTTATCTCAACAGGCATATTAATCTCACGATTTTTGAATGGTATAGGCTACATGAGTGATCTCACGCTTATGGTGGAGGGGGCGGGTGGG
>JBBPNO010000206.1:0-39216 GCA_038090915.1 Boletus eberwhitei
GACTGGAAAACAACATTGATATCAGGCGCATTCGTGGCCCTCGCCATTCAGTTATCTCGACGACGGACGAATAGGAACCTCCCACCGTCTATACCTGGACTTCCCCTTCTGGGCAACACTCTGCAGCTCGTCAATCTGACACACTTGCAGCTGGACGAGTGGAAAAACAAGTACGGGCCCATCTACACGTTAAACACGTTAGGTGGCATCATCGTGGTGGTGGCAAACGCAGCCATCGCGTCGGATATCCTTGACAAGATGTCTGCGGTTACCTCTTCTCGCCCTGATTGGATCATGGTAAACGTAAACTTGCTTTCTGTTGAAAAATCTCGCTCAGATATGGATTGACAGGGAGGCGAACTAATGGGACGAAACAATTTTCTGTCCACTCAGAAATATGGAGAAAAGTAAGTGAACGGATCCGGAAGCAAAGTTCTGTCGCTTACGTGTATGCGGAGATGGCGTAAGCATCGGCGTGGTGCACATGAAGCACTTCATCCATCAGAGCACTTCTTCCCTGTACAAGAGCACGAAGCATATCTCCTTGTCCGTGACCTTGTCTCGGGGGGAGTCAAGGACGATCTTGAGGTGAACTTGCGTAGGGTATCTGCGTCCACTATTTGGAGGATAATCTATGGCGGCCCGCCTCTGGAGGTATCGGGCGACAAAAATTTGGAAGAGATAAATGATCTCGCGGATCGCTTTTTTGAAGCACTCGGACCCGGCGGGGGGATTGTTGACATAATTCCAGCATTAAACTACTTACCCTCCAGCTTGGCACCATTTAAACAGTTGGGTCCTGCTCATCTGCACAGAGTACGGCGGGTTGATCTTGTACAGATATGCAGACAAATACTTTTCCCGTGCCAATGCGTTCTTCATGCGCTTAGCCGACGAAGCCATCAAGCGCAAGGTAGTTCTCTCACTCAGGCCAGTGCCGTTCTGAAGGACTGGACTGACCCACAATGCAGCTCGTGTCCGATGATCCTTCAAAGCTCAACTTCTGCGCATTATTGAATGATCGTAAAAAAGCCCAGGATCTTTCGGACGAAGATGTTTCCTGGATCAGTGGAATGATGTTGTAAGTATGTCCTCGTTTTAAATATCAGTCGCGCATTGACAAGCGGCTCTCTAGCCTCGCCGGTGCTTCAACGGTACGTTTGTTGTGTTCCGAATCCGCAGCAACTCATACCTGAACAGAGCTCTACGGCATTGCACTACTTCATTCTGGCCATGATCCTCAATCCCCACGTCAGTCGCAAAGCCCAAGAAGAACTTGATGCTGAGGTCGGAGATCGACCCCCAAGGTTTGGTGACCGCGATCGTCTGCCGTACATTGAAGCGATTGCAAAGGAGGTGTTGCGGTAAGCGGTTCCTCACCATTGCGCATGACGTGTCCTTACCTGATTCAGATGGCGGCCAAGCGGGGCCGTTGGCGCACCGCATGTGGTGACCGAGGTGAATATCCTGACTAGGCGATACATGCTCAGTGCTGATGTATCTGTCGAACAGGACTTCACCTACCAAGGTTATACCATCCCGAAAGGCGCTACGGTCCTGAATAACATGTGGTTGGTATTTACAACAGCTCTGCGCTGAAAATTCTCATTGCAACCCGCCAGGTCCATCGCGCACGACCCTGCCCTTTTCGATGATCCAGATGCGTTCATACCCGAACGTTTCTTGGAATCTGAAGACTCAAAACCACGGCAGCCAAATGTGCGGTATGAAGATCTTGGTTTTGGATACGGTCGACGAATCTGTGTCGGGCGATATGTCGCGATGAATTCCGTCTTCATCACCATTGCAACGCTGCTCTGGGCATTCGAATTCCACAAGGCGCTCGATGATCACGGCAATGAGATCACACCGCCTGCAATGGAGTTCGCCTTCACCGGAGTGAACGTTAGCTCAAAGCCATTCCCGTTCAGGCTTACCGTTCGATCTGCGGATGCTCTGGAACGCCTTTATGAGTTATTGTAGCATTCGTTGTTCACCATTTCTTGTCTACCACGACGGATACTCTATCCAACATGTTGTACTTCGAGTTGTCATACTCCTGGACACACTGGGGCTCCTGAGAACTGCAAGGGGGCATGAACGCGCCGGGAAAACCGAGCTAAAGTGCACTGGACGATGAGCGTTAGTGTTATTATTGTCTGGTTTGAGCATGGTAGAAGTATCGGAGCAACATACCTGCCAGTGAGTCCTCAAGCTTCAAACACTGGCACTTACTACCGATGAATTAACTTCGTTTTGAAAGAACCAAAGTGAATGCCTTGGTACCACGGATGTCATGGGAGCTCACAACGCCGTATGTGTGATAACATCCAACTTGCATAGAGGTTGCATATTGCTTTGTGGAGTTATAGATAACGGCCGCAAGTGACACCTAAAATCGACATTCCGTGGAATTCCGTGAACTCGTTCATTTCGACGGTTTGCAAATAAGCTTCCAGCCCGTGGCCCACGATGTCAAGATAACGAGTGGATGAACAGTGGTCTATAAGAGCATCGCCATAGGAATTCGAGAAAAACCACCTTGCCAACCTATCTCCTTCCTCTGCTTGCATTACTTGTCATGGGTCTTGACTGGGAAACAACCTTGATATCAGGGGCATTCGTGGCCCTCGCCATTCAGTTATCTCGACGACGGACGAATAGGAACCTCCCACCGTCTATTCCTGGACTTCCCCTTCTGGGCAACACTCTGCAGCTCGTCAATCTGACACACTTGCAGCTGGACGAGTGGAAAAACAAGTATGGGCCCATCTACACGTTAAACACGTTAGGTGGCATCATTGTGGTGGTGGCAAACGCAGCCATCGCGTCGGATATCCTTGACAAGATGTCTGCGGTTACCTCTTCTCGCCCTGATTGGATCATGGTAAGTGTAAACTTGCTTTCTGTTGAAGAATGTCGCTCAGACACGGATTGACAGGCAAACGAATTGATGGGAAGAACGAATTTTATGCCCGCTCAGAAGTATGGAGAAAAGTGAGTGAACGGATCCGGAAGCAAAGTTATGTCGCTTACATGTATGCGGAGATGGCGTAAGCATCGGCGTGGTGCACATGAAGCACTTCAACTCCGAGAGCATTTCTTCCCTGTACAAGAGCACGAAGCACGTCTTCTTGTCCGTGACCTTGTCTCGGGGGAACTCAAGGACGATCTGGAGGTGAACTTGCGCAGGGTATCTGCGTCCACTATTTGGAGGACAGTCTATGGCGGCCCGCCTCTGAAGCTAACGGGCGACAAAAATTTGGAAGGGATAAATGAGATTACGGATCGCTTTTTGGAAGCACTCGGACCCGGCGGGGGGATCGTTGACATAATTCCAGCATTAAACTACTTACCCTCCAGCCTGGCACCATTCAAACAGTTGGGTCTTGCTCATCTACACAGAGTGCTGCGGATTGATCTTGTACAGATATGCAGACAAATTCTATTCCCGTGCCAATGCGTTCTTCATAGGCTTATCTAACGAAGCCATCAAGCGCAAGGTAACTCTCACTCAGTCTAGGACTGAAGGACTGAAATGACCCACCGTGCAGCTCGTGTCCGATGATCCTTCAAAGCTCAACTTCTGCGCATTATTGAATGATCGTAAAAAAGCCCAGGATCTTTCGGACGAAGATGTTGCCTGGATCGGTGGTATGATGTTGTAAGTCTGTTCTCGTTTTAAATATCAGTTGCGCATTGACAAGGGACCTTTTAGTGTCGGCGGCGCTGAAACGGTGCGTTGGCTGTATTCCGAATCCGCAGCCACTCATAGCTGAACAGGTCGCTACGGCATTGCACTACTTCGTTTTAGCTGTGATCCTCAATCCTCATGTCAGTCGCAAAGCCCAAGAAGAACTTGATGCTGAGGTCGGAGATCGACCCCCGAGGTTTGGTGACCGTGATCGTCTGCCGTACATTGAAGCGATTGCGAAGGAGGTGTTGCGGTAAACGGTTCCTCACCATTGCGCATGACGTGTCCTTACTTGATTCAGATGGCGGCCAGTCGTAGCGATAGGCGGACCGCATGTAGCGACCGAGGTAGATATCCTGACTAGGCAATATACATGCTCAGTGCTAGCATTGATGTATTTGTCTAATAGGACGTCATCTACCAAGGTTATACCATACCGAAAGGCGCTATGGTCCTGAACAATCTATGGTAGGTATTTACAACAGCTCTGCGCTGAAAATTCTCATTGCAACCCGCCAGGTCCATCACGCACGACCCTGCCCTCTTCGATGAGCCAGATGCGTTCATACCCGAACGTTTCTTAGGATCTGAAGACTCAAAACCACGGCAGCCAAATGTGCGGTACGAAGATCTGGCATTTGGCTACGGCCGACGAATCTGTGTTGGGCGATATGTTGCGATGGATTCCCTCTTCATCACCATCGCGACGTTGCTCTGGGCATTCGAATTCCACAAGGCGTTCAATGACCATGGCAATGAGATCACACCGCCTACGATGGAGTTCCTCAACACCGGAGCGACCATTCGCTCAAAGCCATTCCCGTTCAGGCTTACCGTTCGATCTCCGGGCACTTTGGAACGCCTTTATGAATTATTGTAGCATTCGTTGTTCGTCATTTCTCGTCCACTACAACGCGGCATGTTGTACTTGTCATAGTCCTGGAGGCACGGAGGCACCCGAGAACTGCAACGGGGCGTGCTAAAGTGCACGGGACGATGAGCGTTGTTTATCTCGTGTTGGAATGTGGTCAAAGTATCGGAGCGACACGCACGATTGTCCATCGCAAGGCCACTGCGGATCACTGGAACTTAGGATCAACCACCAGGATCAGAGCCACAGGTGAGAGTAGAATCAAGTTGATATTGTAATCTCGCACTTTGATGTTCGGAGGAATAATCTATCATGCTCGCTCACAAGGAATCTGCGCTCATCGTGAGCCAACTCGTGCGAGACGAGACAGAGAAAAGCAGGCACGTACGAGAGCAGCTCGTTCACATTGTCTTTCACGAACCCTATGCTCTCCGCACCATCGTTGAGCTGGCCACCATCTGTGGCAAACTCACTTCAATCAGTCAGTAATCCACGCCACGCGATCTAGTTCAGGAAGATTGAGATCATACCCGACGTTCTCAATATATGCTCCGCCCTGTAGATTGCACTCATGTCCTTCTCCTGCCCGACCTGTACCTTGGGACTAGTAACGTACGCCTTGCGCATCTCCGCATATCGAAGGCGCTCGAAACGGTAAAGTAAGTTCGCACCGAGGGAGGGATAGTAAAAATAAACGGTGAGTCCAGAAATGATGGTAGGAAGGACCAGATCATGGTCAGGCAAGCTGTGTCGAACCCCAGTGAGGAGGTTGTCACTAGACACCAGAACATTACACGTCTTGTGTATTTACCCATTTTCGCAACATGCCCTTTGAACTCTTGGAGTATTTCGATCACATTTGGCATCCGAGGAAGCGAGACTAGCTATGTTCATATTACCATGGGCAGCTAATTGTTTTCTTTCCAACCTACCCCAACTCTGATCACTTTAACGTACATATCTAACAAACTCAGCTGGCAATGGATAGTGGTTTGCAGTCCCGAGATAACTACAATCTTCCTTTCAGGCTCTTTGGTTCTAGTAGACTAGCAATATAGTGCGTCAGCTACGGTGGTGACAGTGTCAATGGGTAGGCCGTCGATGACTAGGACCGTAGAGATTCTAGAGAAGGCTCGTCAATTACTCCAGGAGCGTGAGACTCTTCTCGCGTGACCCTTTTTGGGGGTATACTGTCACTAGCTTAATGAATCCACAAGCTGCTTATATCATTTCGCATGTATCTCCCTCTGTTGGACGTAGGAGAGCCTTTCTCTCCCTTTGTCTGGCTTAGGGATGCCATGCAAGCATTGTTACTCTATTTCTACCTCTTCTTCTTCGCTTCTCCCAGCGGTGGTCCATTGGCTCAAAGCGCTGCCCAGAATGCCGGTGTGCAGGGTGCCACCTCCGGCCATTACTTGATTGGTGTAGGTATTGGCGATGTCACTGGGTACGTCTCTCCCTTACCCACCACCGTACCCATTCATCGTCTGATCCCTGTCCAACAGCCCAGTCGTAGAGACTAACATGATGGTGTGTGTCATGATGTCTGACCCGTGCCCCCTTATACCTCATCATCAATACTGTAGGGATATGCCTCACTAGCTCAGACAGACACGGGACTACATATGCGCCAGCGTTCTCGCGCGTTTATCATCGCTGATCCCAGTGACCCGACCTCGCCTACCTCCCGCATTCTCCTCATTTCGTCTGACATATGCATGGGCGACACAGGTATCCGCCGTTCCATCCTCAACGCTCTCTTGGACGATCCTGTTCTTGGGGGTTTGTACACTCCCTCTAATACGGCTCTTGTGGGCACGCATTCTCATTCGGGTGTTGGCGGGTACCTCGAAAACCTCCTTCCCCAGGTCACAAGTCTCGGTTATATCAACCAAACAGCACAAGCGATCATAGATGGAACCCTCAGTGCCATCCGCAAAGCCCATGCTTCCCTTGCTACGGGATCCATCAGTGTTGGCAACACCACTTTATTGGGTGCCAATCGCAATCGGAGCCCTAGTGCATATGTGGCCAATCCAGTAGAAGAAACAGCGAGGTACCAGTATGATCAAGACAAGGAGTTATCTGTCCTTCGGTTGAATGATGTAAATGGAATTGCGAGGGGGTTGATCAGTTTCTTTGCTGTGCATGGGACTAGCTTGTACGAGGTAAGTTGGAGTATTTCACTGACCCAATAAAGGCATCATTGCCGGGATATTGACGTGGTGAACGAAGAACAATACACTGGTTAGTGGGGACAACAAGGGGATGGCCGCATATTTATATGAAGGTGAGCCACCTGCAACTTCATATTCAACACGACTCACAATCAACTTTGTCGTGGTCATCCGGTTCCATCGCATGTCATAATTTGGATTTGTCCGTCGTACGCATTTCATTCCTATCACTCACAGCGTATGCTGAGCCAAATTCCGTTCCCGGAAACAACAGCTTCGTGGCCGGGTTCATTCAGTGTATGTCCTACATATCCCTGACACACCATCCATTCTCCTCTAAATATGTCGATTAATTCCTTCCCGAATTCACTTTTGAATCATTGGTCTCTATGGATCGCACGCACGCTAACGCCGTTCTGTTCCACATCAGCCAATGTCGGTGATACGACTCCAAATACGTGAATTGTCACACGTTTCCTTCTTGTTTGTCAAACTGATTGACATCCCACATGAACTCTATGTATTAATTATCATCCTGCAAATTATTAGCCTAGGCGCATACTGCGAATCTCCTGGCCAATCCTATGACGGCCAACCCTGCGAATCCGAGCATTCAACATGTGGTGGCTACGTTAAGGAATGTCATGGTCGGTCCGTGAAGTTTCCAGCCTTGCGCATCTCCTGCATACTCACTGTTGGCTTTTCTGAACGCACAGGGGGCCAGGCTTCCGTATCTCGGACTTCGCTTCCAACCGTCTGATTGGGGATGCTCAATTCAAAGCTGCGCGTCAAGTCATGGAGTCGTCATCACCAGAGGTGATTTTCACGAGCCCAGATAGTACCATTGAAACTGCAAACACTACCGCCTTGACGGGCGTGAAGGGTTCTGTGAGGAGTGTGCATGTTTATATGGACATGTAGGCCGTCCGCTTCGCCCAGATTTCTGCGAGTCTCCGTCATATCTGCCAGTGAATTTTCAACTTCGGCAACCTTGGGGAAATAACCGCAGTATACAGAGGGCTGACATATGAATTCATTTTCAGGATGAATCATACGTTCATACTGCCCAATGGGTCGATCGCAGGTACTTGCCCTGCCGCACTGGGTCCGTTCCATCTTGTCCTACCTATCTATCGTTCCTGCTCAATCGACCCAAATCCACAGGGTATGGGTTTGCTGGTGGAACGACGTCAGTTTGCTTCCACTCGAGGGAGGATGCACCGCTCATGATTTCCTTTGTTGATCATTCTAATTACCTCACATTTTCGCTTGATCAAATCCATTTAAAAAGTGATGGTCCTGGAGCCTTCGATTTCGTTCAAGGTGTTAACTCATCCATGCCTCAGAATCCTTTTTGGCAGATGGTCAAAGGTATATTCGTCTAATTTCTTTCTTCGTGATTCGTATTAAATTCCAGCTGTCCAGGTGCTATTACTCCATCTGCTTCACAAGAGCAGATTAATTGCCAATATCCGAAGCCAATTCTGCTGAATAGCGTGCGCTGCAATTCTATGTCGTCTGTGACACTAGTTTACCCGTGCGTGTAGGGCTATGCCGACACACCGTATCTATGGTCACCACACACCGTTGATGTTCAAATGCTCCGTGTCGGCAACTTCGTTGTCCTTGTCCTGCCCGGGGAGCTAACGACCATGGCCGGCCGGCGAATGCGGTGTGTACGTCCATGTTTCCAATTGACCACGGTGATCTGATACCTGCTCTGTTCATTCACCCAAACAATTGTGTGCCTGATCTGCTCTCGCTGCGGAACATCAGTGAGGCACTGCGTGGTCAATTCATCTCGTCTGGCGTTCTCGACAACTCAGCCTATGTTGTCATTGCTGGTCCTGCTAACACTTATGGACATTATGTTGCAACACGCGAAGAATATTCCATTCAGCGATACGAAGGAGCGTCGACGATCTTTGGACCCGGTTAGCTGAATTTGCGATGAAGAAATTTCAAGAACTGACCTGATCCGGGATAATCAGCAACGCTCGAAGCGTACTTAAATCGGTATAGCGCGTTAGTTCCCTATCTCGCCGACAATGTCACGGGATTGCCGACTTCCGATGCTCCTCCACCTGAGCAAACCTTGGCTGCAATCTCAATGCAGGTGTGTTCCTCATACTTCTATTGTCCCAAATCGTGGTGTATAACTTCTGGTCTTCTCATCATCTACCGCTCGCTTACGCATTGTGTGTAGACGCCAGTTGTTGTTGACAGCGCTGGTTGGAACAATTTTGGAGATGTGCTGGTGAATGTCAACGATGTAATGTATTCTGTGGGCGATACAGTCACCGTGCAGTTCGTAGGGGCAAATCCAAGGGTGAGAGACCTTGTGTCGTGTTCGTAAGACGCAGTCAGATAACCCTTACGTGTTTGGGCACGACAGAACAACCTCCGCCTTGAAGGCACGTTCCTTACTGTCGATCAGCTTGTGAACGGCGCCTGGACGACAGCACGCACGGACTCGCATCCATCTACCGTCTATCAGTGGAGTAGGGCGAACCGTTTGTTTGGCACAAGCACTGTTAATATTAGCTGGTGAGTTACCACCTTATGCTTTGGTCGTTCCTCTACCTTCCTGGGTCGACTTTTCCCGCATATTGACTCGACTATTACATTTCCATCTCATAGGACGATCGAGGATGGTACGCCTGGCGAGTCAATGAGTATTTCACGCGTTCGAGATCTCATAGACTGTTCTCTATAGCAGGAACATATCGAATTACGTACTACGGCGATGCCAAAACGTTGGTGGGGGCGATCCAGTCCTTTATGGGCATATCCTCTTCTTTCACTGTGGGGTGAAGAATCAAGAAACGCGGATGAACCTGGCGCGGTGTTGTGGAATGTTGGCATCCGGACTGACGTCTATCGAACACAGTTTGTTTTAATGTATCTAACTGCTCAAGTAGTTCTGCGAGAATGTAGGCTCCCGACTGATTGATTATTGAATAGAACTAGTACTTGTAATCCACTGGCACTTTGCTGGGCAACATGAAACTTTACTAGCTTACCATACACGGCGATGACTTCACACCCGAGCCGGGGCCGAGTGGTCGAAAAGGTATTCAAGTGGTCGACCCTTCATTCCACCTAGTGACACCTCCCGGGGCCCTGTGGTCGTCCTCGTCGACTCCTCGAAGACCACACACATGACACCCCGTCGACGGCGGTAAAATTCATGTGTACCCATGGATCACGGGTGCCAGATTTTTATGCCGCACCGAGCTGGCACTAAACTGGCCCGGCAAGCATGGAATCACTCACACATGCCATGGTGGGGCATGACTATCTGAGTCGCAGATCTCACGTTCGCGGCAGAGTCGCCTACCAGCCCACCGATGTGAGCCACCCACATTCGAACAGTCAAATCGATGTTTCCCCAGCCAACAACCCAACCCGGAAGTGGTGTCTCGTACGTGTCACGGTTGGACGTCGACGGCGACGGCTTGCTATTACTCGCAGAGGCGAGCGGCTGGCGGAACCCGTGGATTTACAGGCTGTCCCTGCAGAAAGCAAACCCAGTCTTGAAAGTTCCAGTCCAAGAAAACTTTGCTCCGGTTTGCAAACTACTGGGTGCTCTCTACTACGCACCCCTGGGCTTTTCAGAACGTGATCAGGATTATCCATCCCAAGGTGCTCATGACGGCATGAAAGTTATATAGCCTGACTGGTGGCCGGAGTGTCCTGCTATACGTCGTCGACTTGGCTCGCCCAGAAAGGGCAGAGACAATCGAGCTCGATTACTCCTGTTTATGTACAATTCCATGGGTGTTCGACTATTCGGCTCAGGTTGTGTTCATAGCACTCACCACCGACGTGCCAAGTACGGTCACGTTTTGCTCCATCTCAGGGCTGCACGCTGGGTACAGAGTGTCGTTTTCTTCGACCCAAAATCCTCTGGTGGGGGACTTGGCCGCATGCCTATCTCTTCCTCAACCCGACGTTGATGGAGGGCGGGGGCGAAAGCGAGCCATTGCACGTCATCTGTTACACGCCATCGAACCCCGCATTCGTCACTCCGGGTGTGTATTGTCAACGTATACGGTGGGCCGACTGCTGTTCCGCTCCAAATTTTGGATTGGCTGAAACAGTGGTACACCAGCCGAGGTTGGGCATGGCTCGCCGTCAAGTATCAGGGGTCGTCTCTACTGGCGCAAATACACGTGAGACTCCTCGTATGAATGGTTATATTGGCTCGCTGACTCTGCCCAGAGAGCGTTTGAACGGCCAATGGGGGGTGCTGGATGTCTTGTATTGCGTTCGTGCCGCACGCGTTCTTTCCTCTCCGCCGACTCGCTCGTCGATCCGGCGCGCTGTGTCATTGGAGGCAACGTGGTTTGCTCAATAGCTAG
Source organism: Boletus eberwhitei (assembly GCA_038090915.1). Classification (NCBI taxonomy): domain Eukaryota; kingdom Fungi; phylum Basidiomycota; class Agaricomycetes; order Boletales; family Boletaceae; genus Boletus; species Boletus eberwhitei. The sequence continues at coordinate 11,107 of JBBPNO010000206.1, forward strand.
GCATCGAGATCAGATCATAAAGTGAGGTGAGCTCTAAGTTGGAGAGCGCCGACGAGCTGGAGTAAAGCATTCCGCAGTTTAAACGGGATCTTGAACGATCAGATGTCACGGAGCTTTTGAAACGGATACAGCATAGTCAAACGAGTGAAAAATCGCGACTGTGAACAAAACCGTTGTCATACACTAGACTTCTTCTTGGGAACCAGCTTTCCAGGGGCAGCACTGTGTTTTGTGACGCATCCACACTGTCTGAGGGAAGTAATCTCTCCCCGACGTCATCTGAAGACAGGCACCGATAGTTGATCTGGCAGTTTCTGCCTTGTGATACAGACGAATAACCTTTCAGAACTAGCAATCGGGACAACACCAAGAGGACTACACACTGAAACCGATTTGATCAGTCTCAAGTGTGAAGGACCTGGCATCGGGGATAGTCGGTCATTTTTATCGTACATGAAAACAACAAAGATGCCCTCACCCAGCGAGTCCTCAGGCGACCAAGAGTCTCCGCAACGCCTTGTGGTCCGAGAAATGGATCAAGGAGTGCGACAGCGAACCATTATCACTTATGAATTAGTGGTCAAGCTTCAAGCCCTGTGGCCGCACGCCCACTCGGTTCAGATGCGGTGCTTACCGTTCAAACGACGATCGGCTGCCAAGGATTCAGATGATCAACGCAAGGTGATGCGGCGTTCGCTGTATTACATGACTCAGCACAACCCTGCCCCCTGTCTGAGCCTTGTTCCAGCCCCGGAGTACCAAGAATGAAAGGGTGATAACTAGATTCATGGGATGGGCACCCATGTGTTAGACATTCACCGTTGCCAGCTAATGATGTCCTCGCGTACCTGTGTGGGGTCCAACGAGAGCTTGAAGTGCAAACGGTGCCAAGTTCATGCCACAAGGGGTACGGAAGCTTTTGAAAGTTCATTCGAATATTTCGATCACATGTGATCTTACCCCTTTACTAATTCTGTCAAGTTTATAAACCCCACAATCTCCAACGCTTCCACTTCAGCCGCAGTCATGTCCTCCATCCCCGGCGAATATGACCCCGAGTCTAACAAACCGTACCATCGTCCAGGAGAGGACCCAACACATCTTCCACCCGAAGCCTTGTCTGCCCATGGCCTTACTGATTACTTTCCCCAAACAGCCGCAGCTGTTAGCAGCCCTGAGACAGCGCGTCCCCCTTTAGACGTACTCTTCCATGACCCTCCTCTCCCTCCTTCTGTGCTCTCTCCGCAACGCTTCCCTGGAATCGACGCATCCTCCACAGAAGCGCTTATCAAAACACTCTCAGACAACCATGTATGCTGGCATATCTTCTTCAATTACAAGGGTTTCCACAAGTATGTCATGCATCAAAACGTGCAGGTCTCCGTCTTTGACATGTCTCGCAGTCATGCCGCCCACCACTTGCTTGCGATCTGGGCCCTGGGTGCCCCTGGACCTGTCATCGAGGCCGCATACGCTACACATTGCGAGTATCAGCGTCCTGCATTCGCAGCCCCAGGAGCGATCAATAATCACAATTTTTACAAACATTTGGGCGACGAGCGGTATGTCGGTTTGTCAACACCTCGACGTACCCATGCATTGATGGGAACCCCACTGCAGCTATTACGCTGGTTATCTCGACTACTTCACGTCTGAACTTCTTCAGAAAGGTCTGAAAGAATGCCTCGAAGAACATGTCTTCGCTGCAGAGGCCAACTTCGGCACTGCATCCCCTGAAATGTTATCGCGTTTCATGGAGGGTGTATTCCATCCCTTTATCCACGTTGGATATGGTGCAGAATTCAGTTCCATAGGCGTCAACGCCGAAGGTCCGTATCTGAAACATTATCCATTTATGATCCTTGACATCGTGTGCTGCAGGCTTGGCCATGACTGCAGTCCACTCTTCTAACTCAGACTTACTTCCAAGAGTCTGGTTTCCCGATGTGGTTTCTAGCGTCGACACTGGGGGTGGCAATCGCACAGCGATGTCGATCGTTGCCCTTGTTTCATGCGACCCTCGTTTTTCTCGCATTAAACATACGGACGACGAGTCGATGTACTCGAAGACCCTGAAAGAACACGGTTCCATCATACACGATTATGTCAATATGTGGAAGTTGGACATCTCGACCGCGGACGGTATAGCTGACGCGATTGAGGAGCTTTCTTGGGCGAACGTCCTCATTTACGGTGTCGGTGGATCCACTCCAGAAAAGCCCTTCAATGCCGATTTCTTCTTCATGCATCTAGTGACATCATCGCTCTTCCTTCCATCCGTGATGGCGTATATCGACAAGTTCTCTTCTCGACGCTTGTTGTTGATGGCGTACTTTACTGCCTCCCTCTCGTACTATGTTTCGAGAGGACGTCCTCAACTTGATATCCGATCATTCTACAAGAGCACGGAGTGCCTCTTGCACAAAGTTCCGGGACTCCGCACTGAACCGGCTCTGAACACGCTCCCCACGCCAACCTCGGACTTGGCCCAAACCCCCGATGCTTGGTACCCGATGATCCAAACGACCATCGTGCATCCTAACGAGCACCTCTGCAAGACGCAACGTGCGCTCGCCCACCATTCGTCGTTGTACGGTACGCGGAAGAGAGGCTGGTGTGCGCCGCCAGAGGGCAGGACGGTAACTGCTGCTCAGGTGGCAAGAGAAGAAGAAGCCGAAGACAAGGTGGGGTTGCAGGAGCTGGATGGAACGATTTTTGTACGTGTGGCGAGGCTTACTCAGAATAGGCTGGGATGGATGCGGGAGGGGGAAACAGCTGGGCAGTGGGACTTTGAAGGGTTCTATTGACAGCCTGGGGCAAGTACAGGCGATATCAGTGTTTAGTGCTAAATCAATGGTCAATGGTGTGTAACAGTATTCGTAGGTTCGAGCATCTGTAATCACCGCGTCTCGTCACATCACGTGAGGACGCCTTTTTGCACCGTCACGCGTCTGTGTCACAGCTAGCTTTACACCACGACATGGCAGCACTCCAGCGCAACCAACTGAGCAGGTTATGTTCCACTTCAGAAACGTTCGAAAAAGCACAGTCAATTCTACGCCTTGCCAATGCAAAGACCCGTCCAGGCTCTGGCTTCGTTGTCAAAAACCCCGTCGCGATCCCTGCTGTGTGCGCGTACCTGGCGTCCGAACAGTACGCGTTTCCCCTTTTCGCCAGGCATTTTTCAATAGAATACCGCATAGATTGAACACGGGCGAGGTCTCGCTCCAGTCTGCAATGTCTGCAGCATGTGTGACGCGAGCCGAGTTCTCCGACATTCTCGATAAAGTTCGCGCCGCACTCTGCTCTGAGGAACGCACCGCCGTCACAAATATCACGTACGCGACACTTGTCGACGCGTACCGTGTTCGCCCAAGAGAAGACGCCATAGCTTGCATGGAAGATGCTGAGGCTGCGCTTCCACGCCTCGACATCCTGAAGGAGAAGTATGGCACGAACACTTTGTCGTGTGCTGTCTTTTACTGGGTGTGCCAATTGATGGAGGTAAAGTTTCGGATTCCGGTGTTTGAACGCATAATGATAGTTACGATCTACAGGAACCCTCCGTACAGGAGCGATCTCTCAGTCAATCCTATTCCATAACCCCGAAAATGTTTAAAGCCGTGGTAACTATACTCGATAAACAATGCGACGATATCGCAGACCAGATCAAATTCTATTTTCAAAAACGGAGTTCTGCTGAAGCGTCAGCGTCGTCGCAACCAAACCACGTTCCCAAGCCTACTCCTACCTCCCCAGAAAAGTCGCCGGTGAAATTTGCGATGAGAACACGGACAATGACGAGGAAGACATCGACCCCAGCGACGACCCCCTCGAAGAAACGCACCGTGGCATTTTCTCACCTAGTCTCGGATAGCGACGGAGTCTATGATGGTAGTACCGCCTTTCCAGAAACTCCGACAAAGAAACGCCGACTTGACTCTTCGTCGCCTAGCAAGCCAAGAACAACAAGTATCTCTCCCGCGAAGAGATCTTCGGCAGCTTCCACGGCCGCGTTCCATGCCGCGCTCAAAGGTAGTCCTACCAAGCTGCCAGTCGGACAGGAGAGCGAGTCTCCAGGCGCCGGTCCATCGACTCCCCGCCGTCCCCGTCATGCCAAGGTTGCGGAAGTCACATTTTCGCCGGTACAAGCCAACTCACAGCCGTCACCGTCTCGTTCACAAGGACAATCGTCACCCACTCGACCAGCCGCCCGACGCCGCTTCCGGCCTGTCTTTCTCGAGCAGCAACAATGGTGCGCTCGAGACCCCAAGGCGGAACGGATGTGGATGGCTGCGGAGACACTTCGAGACGAGATGGTGAAGCTGCATGGGCATCCGTTCCAAAGGGAACGTGGAGGCGCAGTGGTTGGTGCGGCATGAGCATTCGGGAACACTGGCGCCTAATTGATGTATTGATAAGTTACCTTCCGAAGGGATAGTCGATGCGGGCTTGTACACATTTGATATGGAGCTGGAATAAACTCGTATGTGGGCATGACGGAAGGATGGTCAAATATTGTGCGATTAGAAGAAAGCCGTACGGTCTATTATTGAAAAGTCTTGGCAGCTGTGAACCGCCGGTCTCGTGTGCGTTCACAATCGATTCCCTCTCGCCACCACTCACAATTCTAATGACAACTAATGTCTCTCCTTTACCGGTCTGCTCGAAGATTTACTGTAATGCGTCGTTCAGGTGTCCGCTACCCTGATGAATGTGCACATTGAAGACGACAGGTCCGCGACCGAATTTGATTGGGCCCGCAAGCCGCAAAGGGGGCCGAGTACTATGGCACTTATCGAGTACGGGTCTTCCAGGCCATGAATGCCGCCGCTGATGGTATCACCAGTTGGTAGAGGGGGGACTATTTGTAGGTGAAGGTGCTCGCCCGGCTATCAACTGGTGCGACTAGAGTCCCAGTCGACGCTTTTTGTTTTCTTGTCCAAGGGACCGAGCCAGTTTCTTGCTAGATCTTTATTGTGGTTGCCCTCCTCGGTGGAAGGGTATCAGGGTGGGTTGCTGTCTTATCCGATTGTACTGCTGATCCCTGACGCTTTCGATAAGTAGCCCTTGCTTCAACGAGTCGTCCTCTCGCTATAGGTGGTTTTGAGTCTTTTGATGCATCGTACTAATTCCCATCTCCCCGGCCCGGTTCCCCGCTTTCCGGTCCATCCATCCCCTTCTCGGCCTTCTGCCAACCCCCTCGTAACCGCCGCCGTGCCCTTGTTTCATCTATCCTCATATGTGCGTGTAAGATATATCCGAAACTCGAATGTAGCCTCGCCAATTGTTAACCAGGCCTCCCACGGGACCCGAAGCGATGGTACCATTAATTGTGTCGTCACTCCATGCGACGTGCTGTGTTCATAACCAAGATTCCCTAACGAGTAATCTCACCCCAAGTAACGTCTGCCTACATACGCGTGCCTGGGCGAAAGCCCGCAGCGCTGCCAAACAACCGCGCTCAAGTGAGCCCCTCGTTGCGAGCCACGTTGCGATTGAACTGACCTTGTATAATGCTAGCGAGGCGTTGTAACCCCCATGATGAGCTTTGTGGCCAACTTCGGATGTCTGCACAAATTTCATATCGCTGATATCATGATGGCTCTGTTTACCCGGCTGTGTCAACTTAAATTTTCCCCTGGCCGCCACAAATGTCGTCCGAGGAAGCAAGGGGTTCATGCGAACTACAAATAACGTGGCTACACTGGAAGATTCTTTTTTTCTACGGCGGAAATGCAATGCGGCCGCGCCGCCAACTGGGTCAAACGTGCGGGGTGAGAAGCCAATGAATTTCCATGACAAAGAGCGCCCAGGTACTTCTAACATTTGTGGACTCTGGTTGAACGACTACGGGTCGGAATTATAAAGTGCGTCATGCTGACAAGGTATCGTCTGCATCCCTCATCCAATCTCCCACTAGCAATCCTCTGAATGTTCAGTGACACGCAACGCAACGCCGACGGGCAGGCGAGTCCCCTCCCTCAGAAAGATGAGCTAGTTGAGAAAGTCGCGATTCTCAACGAGCGCCGGCGCACTGCTTTAGCGGAGATTGACAAGGCCACCTTCTCGTGGGTCCTTCTTCGTCTCGTGTTGCTTTTTCTTATTTACATCGCGCTCGCGCCCCCCATTAGTGGATTCCATGTAAAGATCTGTTTAGTGGCAGGCGTCGGTTTCTTCACTGATGCGTAAGCCCGTTTGTCTTCCCGAACGATATTTATTTCCGGGACCATGTTGCTAGCTACGACATATTCACCATCAACATCGTTACGGCGATGCTGGGTTTTGTCTACGGTGCCGCAAAGGACGATAAAGATCTGCGTATGCTCAATTCACTCCCTCTTTTTTCATAATTCTGACTCGATCAGAGATACTCGGTCCTTGGCAAATTACAGGTCTCAAAGTCGCCACTCCTGCCGGAAGTTTGGTCGGACAGCTCCTGTTTGGATGGCTTGCGGATACCCTTGGGCGTAAGCGGATATGTGAGCAACGAAACATGGCATGTTGTATGTACTCCTCTGAGCACTACCGGCATAGATGGGGTTGAGCTTATAATCATGATCATCGCCACCTTTGGACAAGCCGTTTCTGGCCAGGGACCCGGCCTAAACATTGTCTATATAGTCATCTTTTGGCGTGTCATTGCGAGTGTCTTGGTCTCATTTCCAGCTTTGTACAAGCACTGAATGCGACCCAATCAGATGGGAGTCGGAGTCGGCGGTGACTACCCCTTGAGTGCTGTCATCACATCCGAGTTTGCTTCCACCCGAACCCGTGGCCGTCTGATGACTGCCGTGTTCGCCTGTCAAGGTTGGGGTCAACTCGGCATGTTTGGGTCCTTTCAAGTCTTTTTCTCGCATTGACGGCTCTCCAGCTGCTTCTCTTGTTGGACTCGTGGTCGTGGTCGCTTTCAAGGATGCCATCCAACATTCGACTATTTGGGTGGACTATGCCTGGCGGCTCGTCGTTGGGCTGGGATGCATACCCGCAGTGATCGCCCTTTATTTTCGTCTCACCGTCCCTGAGACGCCTCGTTTCACGATGGATATCGATCGCAACGTTGGTCGAGCTGCCCGTGATATTAGGAACGCCCTGACGGCCAGCGGATACGCTGTCTACGACGACGACGATACAATCGACGAACCACGCGTTACTGCCCCTCGTGCATCTAGTCGCGACCTTATCGCCTATTTCTCACGGTTGGAGAACTTGAAGGTCCTCTTCGGCACAGCGTATTCATGGTTTGCACTCGACGTGAGCGCATGAGATGAGCATCTGTGTATGCCACATACTGACTTGTGTTCAGGTCGCTTTTTATATCCTTGCTCTCAACAGTAACACGATTCTGACTTTGATTAACTTTGGCGATGTATACGGCGATGTCTACAAAAGCCTAGTCCATCTCTGCGAAGGAAACATTATCCTGACCCTCGCTGGTTATATTCCCGGGTTTGGGCTGTCCTTCCTACTCATAGACGTCTGGGGACGCAAGCCGATTCAGGCCATGGGATTCATCATTCTCACTATACTGTTTTGGATCATGGGTATGTCTATAGATTTCCGTGTGTTTAGGATGACACCTGACACATTGATCAGGTTTTGATTACCCAAATCTCTCTCATTCCGGTAATGCGTTCATGGCCCTCTTATGCCTCGCAAATTTCTTCCTGAACTTTGGTCCCAACACCACCACTTTTGTCGTTCCTGGCGAGGCTTTTCCCACCCGCTACCGCTCCACCGCACACGGTATCTCCGCCGCGTCTGGAAAGTTGGGTGCGGTGATTGCACAGTTCGCGTTCGCCGCAGCCACCTATCGGGTGGATGTGACGTACGTCTCGCGCGTCTTGCCTGTTGCCGTTTGACTCACGTGTGTGTAGCTTGAAAGTGCTTTCGTTTGTCATGATGACGGGCGTCTTTTCGACGCTCTTGATTCCAGAGACGAAGCAGCGGACGCTGGAAGATCTGTCTAACGAAGACCAGGAGGCGTATATCACGGGTATTGTTGGAAGGACGGGTGAGTCTGTCTCTCACCGGGCCTGAACTTTGGGCGATCGAAGAGTCTTGATGCAATGCATTGATGTGTGGCGGTTTATCTGTAAAAATATAATAAAATAACGTCTTGGACACAACAGTACATTTTGGATTTTTAGATCATGTAGCTGGATGAGATAGGGACTTGTGATTGTCCGTGATGAGTTGTAACTTGGCATGTTGTGCAATTACTAGTCATTACACTTGGACGATTGGCCAGTGCTCCGTTCGTATGCTCTGAGGCCATTGCTGTTGTCTGGATACTTACATAGCTGCTTTTTTCGTCCAAACCCTCGACTAGGAAACCACCCATTCAGCTTGGCGTGCTTCAGCGATCCATCATCCAGGTGTTCCTTCCTTCCTTCCTTCCACCACACCACACCCAAGAACCCGCTTCAGTGAATCGCCATCACTGTCATTACCAGAATCCCTCTACGATCCAAATTGCGATCCGCTCAAGGCTCACGTTCTACTTGCGTTCGACGTGCCCCAGAATTGGGTCTGTTGTGACGTGAAGACGCAAGGTCATGTAACTTTTGCCTATACTACCCTGACGAATCGGTGTGAGTGTTCAAACGTTCACGCTCGCAATGGATCCCCCAGCCACGTCCTCGTCCGTATGACGTCAAATGTGATTCGAAAACCCGGCCACTCCCCGTTCGTTCCGTCCTGACGTAGTCCCCCACCGCGAACGTACGTGACGGTTACTACTAGGTTTAATCCGCCATCTCTTGCTGTGAAACGGCCCATCTCCGAGCCCCCCCCACCTTCAAGACCCGTGTGCTTGAAGCTCCACCTGCAGTGGAGCACGTTGTTGGGCGGCCGGAACTACCTTTACAGCAACTGCTCCCAAATTATATCTCCGTCACCTTCGACCCTTTTCTACAGCAAGCCCCTGATGGAAAGAATAAGGATGCGGTACGAGTCACGACTGTCAACTCGGAGTGGCATTTGGTCTGTGTGAGTGCGTAGTGTACATTGCACGATGCGGTGACAGATATGATAGATAAAATATATACTCTTACAAACCCCCGCCTCCCCCGCCTTCCTCCGAAATCACACGCGACAGCACTAGCATCCTTGACCCACAATCGCACCCAACATCTTACCCACCTCGGTCATCGTAGGCCGCAACGGCGCGATCGCATTCCAACACTGGTCCAACACCCCCCAAAACGCTTCCTCCTGCAGCGTCGTCAACCGCAACCCAGGCACGGGCGGTGCCCCACGACACGGTCGGACGCCGCGCAAGATGTCGATCGTTACCGCGCGATCGTTGCGGCGGTGTGGATAGGGCAGGTCGTTGGTCGCCACCTAATATGAATATGACGATCGAACGCATAGACCAAAGCGCGGCGCGATGAAACGTAAGGGGACGTCGTTGCGGAGGCGTATATGAGCATGTATGCACGTATACGTATATACGCGCGCACACACCTCGAGACAAACACAGGCAAACGAGAACACGTCGCTCTCGCGCGTGACGGGACACAGGACGCCGTCGTCTTCGACGATGGAGAGGATCAACTCGGGTGCCATCCATCTCGTCGACCCGGCGAGCAACGACGTGCCGAACTGAGCAGCGCGCAAGGCGGCGTCGTTGAGTGACAGCTCTTCGACGACCGTCGACAGCCCGAAATCGGAAATCAGGGCGTGCCCTTCGTCGCTGATGAGAATATTGGTCTGGGTGGCGTCAGATCGCCAGGCCCAGAGACTGGATAAGCGTGGGGGGGGAACGTACCCCTTTGAGGTCCCCATGGACTACGACGGGCTTCATGTTGTGGAGGTAGCTCACGCCGGACGCGATTTGCTTCAGCTACATGATTCCTCTTCCATGAATACCTTTCGCTTCTTTTTTCTTCGTAGCCTCACTTACCAATGCCAATCGGTCCACGTGGACGTCTTCCCGCTGAATGTACTGCATGATCGTGCCGTTATTGCACCACGGAGACACCATCGCAATAGAGTGGACCGACTGAATGACACCGTACAGAGGGCAAATATTGGCATGTTGTAGGCGATGCCAGGCGGCGATCTCTGTTTTAAGACACTGCAACATCCATTAGGAACAAAAACAAAGAAACGAATGACGCCCACCTTCAAGAGCTTCTCGCGCACATCGTTCGCCACGCTCTGATACTGACGGAGAAACTTGAGCGCAACCTACACGCGCACACACGTTCAGCGCACGTCCCCCCAACCATCCAAACCACCAAACACGCACCGTTCTAGACTGCCCCACCGCGTTCGTCCAAATCCCCTTCCACACGTCCGAGAAACCCCCATGACAGACCGGATCCCGTCCGACCTTGCACACCTCGTCCGTCAGATCGATCAACAACACGTTCCCCTTGACGAGCAACGTCTTGGTGACCGCTTCCAGCGTCGCCTTGTGTCGCGCGCGTTGTTTCAGCCGCGAGTAATCGAGATGTTCCGGGAGCCATCGGCATTCGTCGTAGTTGGCGAGGGCTTGGACGAGCGAGGTGAGCGAGGAAAAGTAGAGGTGGGCGGGGTTGCGTTGGAGGAGGGAGGCGTTACGAAGGTGGACGTCGCAGCGGGATTCGATACCGACGTCGACCCAGATGGCGCCGTCGTGCCCCGGACCAGTACTGCTGAAATGGGAAGCAGAGTCGATTTGGCGAGGCTCCACGTCACGATCCTGATCTTGATCTTGACCACCGAGGACGTACAGTGCCAGCGTTGGCATTACCGGAAATACCAAATGTGCCGCCGTCCTACATGTACAAAAATAAAATAAAATAAAAAAAAGCGTATCAAACCGTGAGTGATCAGTGGGGAAAAAAAAAAAAAAAAACCGAATCACACCCACGGGCCACCCTCAAAGTCCTCGTCCAGCGAGGCAAAACACGTATCGGGGAGCACAAACTGCTGTTCCTCCGACGTCACCCCAAAACACATCTCCGCCTCCAAAAACCGCCAACAATCAAATCCTTCGAACCGATGGCTCGTCTGCGTCGCACCACGACGGCCATCCCCTTGCAGAAACGCATGAAAGCCGCCCAGGACGGCGCGTCGCCGAACCCGGTGCCATGTATGCCGCTCCCGGACGATCGCCTCCCCGACGACGACGCGGCGGGTCAACCGATCGACGGTCTCCTTGTACGCCTCGCTGTTGCGATACCGGAGAAACACGAAATACCGGAGCACCATCTCCCGATCGCGTTTCGACATGGGTACCTCGAACCGCCGCTCCGCATCCGCATCTGAACCTGGAACCCGATGGGCGTGCGCACGGATCTGGAGGGCGAGCTGGGCGAGGATACGCTCGACGTCGTTCTCGAGGCGCATAAACGCCTGTTCGGTAGCGTGCAGGGCGTCCTGACACCCCTCGTCGAGCGCGTCGGTGACGAAATCGTGGAAGACGGTGCGCGTCTGTTCGGGGATGCGTCGCGTCTCTGAGAGGACGTTGTTGAAGACGTCGTAAATGTGCACGCGATGATCGTCTAGCGTGTGTTTGCGAGGATCTCTGCCAAAAAAAATTAAATTAGAAAAAAGGTACGTGAATGGTTTCGGGGACGGGCGGTGAGACGTACGCATCCGAGAGCCAGAAGCGCCAAAAGAATTGAGGGATGTAGGGTTCGACCTCGAGGGCGTCGACCATGGTTCAACACGTCGTCCGATGCGGCGTACACACTGCCAGAGTGCTTGTTCAGGTTGTACCACACGTACAGCAAGCCGACCAGTTGTACTCACCTAGGCAGTCAGTCGAGACCACTGGAAAATTCAGCCCCAAGAGGGGTCAGTCGTAGGACCCAGTGGGAGATATGGTGGATGGGAACGCCATGAGGCGGTGGGGGCTACATTTAAGTAAAATCAAGTACCTCGTGTCAGGGAGAAACATAGCCACATCTGCAGTGGAGTAAGTGCCATTCTAAGCGAGTCACTCGGATGATATCATTCCCACAACCAATTCAAGCTCTTCGTTCATGGCACAACTGCGTGTTTATCATAGAATGTACCAGGCTTAAGTGATACACGTATCTACGGTGTAATGTCATGGATGTCCGGAATATCGATATTTAGGCGGTGCAAGCCACAGGTAATGTAGTACAAGACAGGCATACGCTCCAACGTCGCTATCAACTTATAATTTATGGGCTAGGAATATGGACTATCGACACAATGGAGCTCAGAAAAAGAAAGGAGTGTGCGCTGGAAATAAGGGAGGTGCAATAGTAACTCCTGAACATGGCTCCATACCGCAGGTCGGCAAGACAAGAAAAGTATACCGCCTCACGCTCCATAACTCGGAGGTGGAGGAGAAAACGCCCTTGTTGGCAGACCGCCCGAGTTACCCTGGTAACTATGCTGAGGAGCGCTGAAAGCATATTCCCCAGCGGACGGACGTGCTGGTGGTGGTCCATCTGGAGGGATGACCGTTTCCGAACTTGCGTTGTCAAAGGGGTTCCGCAGTGGCTCCACAGACGTGTGGGGGTCGGGAATGGCATGCAATGGGTATGCCTGTCCGTCCGCGGCATTCGTCTGCAATTCCCACCCCGCGGTATCTGTACTTTCCTGGCGTGGTCGACCGGCGCCTGCAGCGCTCCCGGTACGAGAAGGTACAATAAGAGCCGTATCAAACGTGGCATTGGCTCGGCGAGGTTGTGGAGCGAAGACACGAGGATCTGTTGCATAGCCCACTGCACGACCATCTGTATCCCATTGCTGGTAGGGTGAATCATAGGGAGCATCCGAGTTTGTGAGGGGGGTCGTGAGATTAACATCCGACGCATTAGGGTTGAAGATAGCATCGTCGGTTGATCCGGTCACACCACTGTTTTGGTACAGGACATCTCCGTTCAGCTTAGCTTGACTGTGGTGGGAGATGAAAGAACGATCTATAATGGGAACGCTATGACTAACCGAGCTTTTCGGCGGGCATAGATGACTTCAGGCTTGACCCTGTTGATTTGTCTTTGAATGTACCACATCGCGGCCACTGTCACGATCACGGTAATGCAACCGACGACGTAACTGAGAATTTTGTTCTGAGTTGTGGCAGAACCTGGATCCGAATTAACATGATGTCGCAAGGTGAAGAGAAAACCCACCAGTTGCGGTGCTCTCCAATAATGTACCGATGTAGACGGTGATGAATTGTTTAGGCATGGACAAGATTGCAGCGAGGATGAAGACGAATATGTTCATTCCACAAACAGCAAAAATGGCGGTTGTGACTTGTCAAGGGTCAATGCAAGGGTTTCATATTGGTCAACCAGGACTCACAGTGTGCTGGTACTGCACTATAACGCACAATCAAAGCGATTTTGAAGCCACCTTCTCGTACAACCTTGGCGAGACAGGCATATTGAACGTTCTTCTTTTCCTCTTTTCCGGCACGCGACCTGAAGAGGTATCTGAACGCACTGTGGAGGGATGAGAAAGAGAGAGTAGGAGGGCAAGTGAGTACGCACTAAAAGTTTCCTATTTCACCAAGCAGCGTCCCAGCGGCGGTGATACCAAAGCCAGCCCAGACACCCCAGACCAAACCACAGACGATGGCCAAGATTTCGTGACCAAAGAGCTATGAGACAAGTTGAGCGAGAGAAAGAGGAATGGGGGAGGATGCAAAGACGGACTGGGGGGAAAGAGATGATGAAAAAGATGCCGATTGGTATGAGCCAACCGAAGGGCAAGCTGTTGCGAGCATAAGACGGTCAGACGCCAACATGGGACGTTTTGGCGTACCCATGCATCCAATTGGCGGCGGGCTGTATGGCTTTCACGATTTGGTCATGATAAAAGATGAAGAGGGCGCCGATGACGACGACGACGATGCCAACGGCGTAATAGACTGTATAGGGTGAGCGGGCGGGAGCGAAGGATGGCAGAGGAGGAACGGACTGAGGTATTTCTTGGTCAACAACTTGTCCTTCTGGAACATGGAGCGCCAGTTGAACATGGATTTTTGTTTGAGGGACTCGATCTCGCTGGGTGTTGGGCTGGGAGTCCTGGCGGTTGCACGGACATCGTTGACGAGGGGGTTGTAGGCGGCGGGAGCGGGACTTGAGTAGCCTGGATAGGCGCTCATGGTGAAAAAGAGTGATTAGGAAGAACCAGCTTCGAGGTGGTCGTTAATATTGACTTTGGAACACAAAACTTTGAAACAAACGGCTGCCGCGGGCGGTGAGAAAAAGCCAAGCCCAAGGTGCAGTGCCTTTTTGTCTCATGTTATCCCAGCACGTCCTCGACCGCATTGCCAACAACTTGACCGACATCGGTGCCATCTCGTTCGACGACTACCTCAGCGACGGCCACAGCCTCGCCCCACCGCATCTGCAACCTGCCACCTCGAGCTTTCCCGCACCGACGACCAGCGAGCCCGTCACGCGACTCCATCAGACTTGTCAGCGCGCCTTTCGAAACACAGACGTCCTAAAGTTCGAGTTTGTCGAACGTGACGGTTCAAGGAGTGAGCTCCCCCATCGCCTTTACGACGTCCCCTTGACCCGATCGCAGACAAGCAATGCATCTTGACCATCACCAAACCCGATGGCGCACAGCGTTCGTACGCGACCCAACCCATCTTTTTGAAAAAGAGCGAGGCGAAATCAGAGGCGGCGAAACTCGCCATTGACATGGGTGCGCTCGATTTCCTCCTGGGTGGCGATGGCGATACGAAACCCATCGCGCTTGGGGAGACGTCTAGCGCCACTTCCGACGTCACGTCACGGCACTCTGAGACTGCGCTGGAAACATTGATAGACGACATCGAACGATGCTGTCTCGAGTGGCGTGCGGGCCGCGTTACACCGCAATGGGTCCCGTTCTTTGATGCCAAGTCGGCGCATAGTCAGTCCTGATCTCGCTGCTCGCCAGGTGGTGCACTGACACAAGATAGAACAGGGTTGTGCACTTCGCATCCAACTCTCGCCGCACGTCGCTCGCGTCTACCTTTCCGATCCTACATTTGACACCTACTCGGATGCACAGGGGGCTTGTGCCAAGGCTGCAGTTTCTGAAGGTATCCTAGATTTCATCAAGCACGGAAATGGTCAAACGTGTCCCTCGTCGCCTAGCCCCTCATCTTCATTAGCTGCCTCACTACCCCCTCTGACGACACCTTGGACACTACAAGGTTTCTACGACTCTCTTCCACGCCCATTTCCAGAGTCTCTCGACACAAACGATGCCTCAGAGATCAATGCCCCGGGATGGCTGAACACCCTGGTCCAAAATGCCAGAGGGGGAAAGCTCATGTTGTCGTTCTGCTTCACGTCCGATGGCCCACCCGGTTGTCAGTATCTAGGCCCAGGTTTCCACTTCGTCACTCAGTTCTCTCACAGTGCACGGTTGTCTTCTCAAGCTCGATCGTCCTGGGGAGTACAAAGCGTCTCTCGTCGACGCCAGGTTCCCCAAGCGATCCGATGCCAAAGCCGCCGTTTGCTTGCAAGCCATGTCCGAGGGCATCGGCAACTACATTCGGTCTATCGCATCCGCCGTCGACACCAAGATAACACCCGTGATGCGCTCCTTTTCGACTAGCCTGGTATACCCTGCCTTGACGGTGGAGCTCAGCAAGATCGATACCGAGCTTCATCCACATTTCGAGTACGACAAGGAGAGAGACGGTTGGCATTTTTCTCTCACTGCAGACGTTTTTCTGACTATCGACGCATAGCGTTCGGGGCCACCTTGGTCGTCAAGCTGTCGACCTTGCCAGAGCAGGTTCGACGTTATACCGTCTCGAGCGACTACCGCCACAAAGCGGACGCCAAAGTGGCGGTCATTTGCCACGCCGCTGAACAGGGTGTCGTCGAGTTCGTTCGTTTTCAGGGAGGAACCCCACCAGATGGGTATACAAGTCCCTACGTTTTGCGCGCTTACAACCCAGACGCGTCCCGGAAGCGAAAGCAACCCGGGTCTGCGGAAGACGCAGAGCAGGGCCGACCGGCAAAGAAGAAGAGGAAGAAGAAGGACAAGCGGCGGGCAGAGGTCCCGTTTCACGACGAAAGCGAGCGCGTCACTCCGGTGGGGCAGTATCTGTCCGTCCATCCGGGCAGCAGTCATGCTCGCGACGTTTCGGGGCCCGGAGACAAGGGTGTGTCACTGAGCAGTGTCTCGGCGAACGGCTCGTGTGAGTCATCTCAGGCAAGTGTTGGGAGCGGGAGTGGATCTGGTAGGGCTCGCCCTGCGGTGTATGGCCACGGTGCATCGCATGATGCACAGATGTATGCGTCGTCGTATGCTGCGGTGCTGGACCCGAGATTTGCGGTGAGTGGGTATGGCGTGTACCCAGTGCCGGTCGGGTACCATGGTGGATCGCATCCACTGTACGCTGTCGATGTTCCACCCCCTGAGAGCGGACCGTCTCGTGCACGGCCGAGAACGTGCTCGCGCGCGCTGCGTCGGCCAGCCGAGGATGCGGAACTGGAACCCGGGGAAGTGGTGTCATCGGTGGAATCAGAGTTCTCTGAGAGCTCGAGCCGGAACGAGGATGGGGAGGTGCGAGGAAAGGAGCGAGGTATGCGCATCGTTATCGACAGCGTTTGGTGACTCAGTCCTATGACCGCATAGACGCAGGTGCGAACTGGACGGAGAGGGAGAGCGTTGCACGGGAGAGCAAAGACAAGGGCAAGGGCAAGGAAGCCTCCCCCGCGAACGCGACGTCCCACGTCTTGAAACTGATAGGTGCGACTTGTGCCATGTATTTGTCGACCTCTTTGATTCATTCCTTGCGCAGACTATTGTACGATACACCGGTGTGGCACGCCGTCGTTTCACGAGAGGGAGAGCCAGGGACGGTTTCAGGTATGGATCGTGATTGGCATGGAGCGGTTTGATCTGCCGACGATGTATGGGACAGTGGATGAGGGACGGGAGCGGGTGGCGAAGCAGGTGTTGGCGCGGCTGTCCAAGGGGTCGTCGATGTTTTAGTGCACTTGGATCTCGTTGACTGGTTAATAAACGGTACAGCCGTGCATCCTCGGTACACTATCCAAGATGTTGGGACAAACCCGTCGCACGAATATTATTGCAAGTATTGTACATTGCACGGTTCACGACGACGCATACACACGACCGAATAAGTTATGGAATAAAATATACAAACATGATGTAGCGTGCAATATCATACGGCATCTTCAAGTGGTACACATACGTAACTGACCGCATAACTGAATGAGCGGCTTGATGTTTCTTGTACGGCCGCGATCGCAGACCTCCTCGCACTCTCCCTCGTCGTCGTCGTCGGACTCGGAGAGCCGGCTAGCGGGGGAATCGTATTCGTCGAACTCGGAATCGTCCGAGTCTGACAGGTCCGATGCATCGTCCTCGTCCGTTGGACAAGGGGAGGAATTGGGGGAACAGCGGGCGGGTAGGTACCAGCTGCGGTACCAGCGGCCGAGGAACACCTTGATGTCGGTGGAGAGACCAAGGTATTCGACGTTGCGGGCGAGGCCATCCCAGTGGATGTCACCGTGGCAGAGGGCGTTTTCGATGTGATCTGTGTTGCCAAAGTACATCCAGTGGATGAGCGGCTGGATGGAGGACGGGTCTGGGACGGGGAGGAAGAGGATGGGGTGGGATGGTGGGGATGGGAGTAAACGGGGTAATCGGCTTTGGGGAACTCTGAGGGGGACAGAGGGAGATGCGGAGAGGGATTTAAGGAGGTCGATGGGGGATGCCCCGCTGAAGAGACCTCTGAGGAAGAGAGACTTTGCGGACAAGTACTGCTTGTGCAGCTGTGAGAAGGTCAGCGATGGGACGGGGTGAGGATGTGGGGACACCTACTTGGAGAGTGAGACGGTCAGCAGGGACGGTCGAGGAAGCACGGCGGGGCAGTGGAATGACTAGAGGGGAGATATGAGGAGAGCAGCAAGGAATAGATGAGTAGGCATACTTATAGTGCAATTTGCAGTCTCTGGCTTGTGAGAGGCGAGATTGTGAGTCATGATGCTAGTCGAGAGACGAGGGACGGTCGAGGTGAACGTGCCGTATTTTATACAGAGTCGAGATATCTGAGATTAAGTGACATTTTTGTCCGACGTCGGTTTCGGTGGCAATAGGGATCGGCTCGGTCGGTGGCAATAGGCAGTTGTGTAAGCAGCGGCGAGTCATCGGCTCGGTAGCAATAAGAAAAACAAAGAGCGCCGACCGAGCCGCTTATTGATACCGAGCCTATTGACACCGACCGCCCGACTCATTCGGACACATCTCGGTGGCAATAAACACCTCAATTTGTATTACCCGCAGGCCAATTCTTGCCGCGGTGGATTTCTCTGCCGCTTCATGCCGGTACCCTACTCGTAGAAAAAATACTGCAGTTTACTTGACCACAGCGGTATTCTCTGCGCACACGGAGTTTTTACATCTCCGTATTTTTTCTGACGAGTCAGCCCAAAGTTCAACACGGCCCGCACGCCCGGTTCGTGACTGATCTGTTAATAGGCTGTTCTCAAGCAGATTTATAGCCCAATGCAAGCTGCAGTACATTTTTATCGCTTCCGGGGCGGGCCGCGGTGAGCCGTCTACATGTCACTCACGACGAGCATGATCTCCCCCCTCAAAGCGACTTATGACGACCAAGGCTACGTCCTCGTCCCAGATCTTATCCCACCCGACCTCATTCCCGACCTCTGTACCGCCTGCGACCGTGTCATCGCCAAGACCCGCACGGGCGCTTGGCCTCACCGCCGCACGGTTGGCAAACAGTTCCCCCCGTTCGACGACACTCACCCCGACTCGTGGGGCGTACAACACGTCATGCATCCCGCGCTGGGGGAACCCGTCTTCGCGCGGTGGTATACCTCAGATGGCGTCAGGAACGTCGCAAAGGCATTGTTGGAGTGTGAGGCGGAATCCCTACAGATGGGTATGTCTTTGTGGATGTTGCAGTGCATGATACTCATCCCATCCCGCGGCAGAATTATTTAATCTGCTGATCAACCCGTTGAATCATGACTTTGCGCTTCGATGGCATCGTGACGACGTGCGGGAGAATGCGACCGCGGAAGAGGAGCTCAAGGCGCTCGCGTCGTGGTCGCATGGGGTGCGTACTTGGGATCCTTCTCATTCGACGATCGCTGACTGCTCACATCAGGTACAATGGAACACGTGAGTCCACCCATCCCGCTCCCAAACCAGCACCGCTCATCTTTTTTGCCCTCACGATGGCAGAGCGCTCTACGAAGACGCCTGCCTATACCTCGTCCCGAAATCACACAGGCTGCCAAGAACGGACGCACAGCGCCTACTCTCCTCGACGCTCGAGCCGCCAAAAGACCCGCTCGCCATGCCTGGCGCGATTCGACTCACGCTCCAACGCAAGTTCCTCCCCCTCTCTCTCCCTCTCTCTAAAATGACACGCATGGTCCTCCTTACAGCCGGCGAAACCGTGTTCTACAATTCCAATATACTCCATTGTGCGACGTATGACGCAAAGCAGCATAGAGCGACCCTCCACGCGACCATGGGGGATACCCGGGGTGGGTCGATCCGTGCGCGGAACGTGCTCCAGCATGGCTTGTTGTGGATGAAGGAGGCTCGGTTCCGAGATACCCTCGATGAAAAGGGTCAGAGCATGCTCGACGCCTTGATCGAGATGCAGAACGGCGTCCAGGGCGACGTGGGATACTCGCTCACCGGCTAGTTACTTGGCAGCGAGAGCACGCACGTACAGTACAATGCGTGGCTCCCTTTCAAACGCGAATGCAAAGAAAAGGCATCTTGTCGTAATTACGTTGACATATCAACTGGTAGATCGGGTATACCGAAGCAATCACATCTCCTCTCGAACCGCGTCGTATCCTCGGTCACGAGGGAGTTGCTCTATGGCTACAGTTTGGGGTCCGCGTGATCCCAACTTTTCTCCCGACACCCAAAATGGCTCACTGACTCACAGGAGGAAACACGAAACCCTTGTTCCCAATCGGACTCCACCCCTCCGTCCGCTCATCCGCGCGAATCAGACTCGCAATGCTCGCCGTATGCCGATGCATCCGCCCAGACCCACCACCCGACTTCTTCGTCGCGTACTGCTGCCGGACAGACTCGCCCTGACCCTGCTGCACGCCCGTGTGATTCGGATTCGGCGAACGATACAAGATAGGGTGGTCCTGCTCCCCCTCATCCGACAGATCCGCCGACTCGGCCGTGTCGCTCGCAAACTCGTCCGCGCCGATGCCAGGACGCCGCGCCTCGAGATCGTACTGCTCGTACTTGGATCGCGCGGCGTGTCCACCGTGCGCACGCAGCTCGTCGGGCATGAACAGGTAGAAGAAGACGGTGGCGAGGCACGCGCCGCCGACGACGTCCACGAGGTAGTGGTGTGTGAGGTACATGGTGCTCCAGTAGAGGACCCCGACGTACGTCCACACGTACCGCGCGGTGCCGTCCCAGAAATGGGTGATGAAGAGGGCGCCGAGGGTGGCCCAGCCGGCGTGGAGGCTCGGGAAGGCACCAAAGACGAGGGGGGAATTGGAGAAGGTGGTTTGGTAGAAGTCGCTGCCGAAGAGGGCGTCGAGGCGGGCGAGGCCACCGGGGGAGCCGGGGACGTCATAGGTAGCGGGGGTGAGACCGTAAATGACTTCGTACCAGGGGGCCGCGCAGGGGATGAGGATCTGTACGAGGACGGCAGTCAAGTTCATATAGCCAAAGGTCTTGGCCCAGGTTTTGAGGGCGAGTGGGGGACGGAAGAGCCAAAGGAAGAGGGAGAGGACGAGTGGGTAGATGTAGTGGATAACGCCGTAGGGTAGGCACGCGAGGATGTCGAGGACGGGGTGGGTGGAACGGGTGAGGATGTCGGAAATGTTGGCACCGTAGAGGACGGTCTCGAGGGTGGGCAGGAGGACGACATGGACTGCGGGGCGGAGATCAGAGGGTATAAAACGATTCGTGTAGAATGCGAGGAGCCATGCAAAAACGGGGGTCGCTGGAACGAAAAATTGAGAGGTAAAAGGGATGAGAAGGGCAATAATGTAGAGGAGAGGAATGAAGAGCTTGGAGGGGAAGGAGGGCACCTCCATGATGGTGAGCCAAAATATGGCGAAAATTATGTGCAGAATGTAGATAGCATCAGACTTTGCGAATGCATGTGCTTGAAGACGTGTGATCGTGTCTACGGGCGAAAGGGACTTGTCGAGACGACCGACCGCGGCGAAAAACGCAGCGAAGAGTGTTCTCAACGGAGCAGCTGCGCTCGTGCGGAATGCCATTGTGCTATACATCTTGTGAATGCAAAGGTGGGGGTATAGAGCCTACAAGCCGTGAGACGACCTCGTCGTGCAACAGGGACTGTAGTCGACGTACCGCGAACACCAAGTGTGGTCGAGATGGACTTGGCCGGTGTGCTGCAGCTGCAGCGGGGGACGGCCAAGCAGTCAAGTCGTAACGTGGGAATCCCATCATGATCATCATCACCAGCCTCGCTCGACACCGCGTTCATCAAACCTTGCCGTCGCTCGACCTCTTCAATGACCAGACCCACAACAGTCATCGATATGTTAACTTGCACCATGTGCAGGAGGGAGACCAAGTAGTATTCCCAATTAGGTCCCACAGGAACATCAATCCTGTAGCCAGAAATAAGTTTCCTGCATCTTTTGCTCTGATACCACCACGACCACCGTGAATCGATGCCCATCCTCAAGAGATTCAGCCTTCTCGGCGACCTCTACTCCGCACTCCAGCTCGCCTTTTGGCCTACCCTTTGGCGCATATGTGCCACCCCCTCTCTCCTCCTTCACCCGACAGCGATCTCACGGGTGTTCATGTCCCATGTCTGGACTGCCTTTGGCGCCGGCATTGATGGGAACAACGTCCAACTAAAGACGTCTCTCATCACCCAGAACGCATACGGTGTCGTTCTCGATCTCGGCGCAGGTAAGCCCTCATTCCCTCCCGAACGACTCCACGCGTTTACCGCACTCCCAGGGCATGGCCACACAGCCAAATATCTCGACACCGCTCGTGTCACGAAATATGTCGCCCTCGAGCCCAACCCCCTCATGCACGGCGAAATCAAACGCGCCGCGGACGCAGCCGGGTTCAATGAAGCAGCCGGCACATTTGTTCTCCTTGCCTGTGGCGCCGAGGACACGACCACGATTCTCACCTCTCTGGGCGGCTATCAACCCGTGGATACGCTCGTGTCTGTCCTGACGCTCTGTTCGGTGGACGAGCCCCAGGAAACGATCAAATCGCTGGCTACGGAGGTGCTCAAGCCTGGCGGGCAGATACTCTTCTTTGAGCATGTTTGCAATCCACAGGGCCATATTGCTTGGTGGCAAGCATTTTGGTCGCCACTTTGGGCATTGGCGTTTGATGGGTGCAAGCTGGATCGTCCCACTCACATGTGGATCCAGCAAGTTGGCGGATGGGCGAACGAAGAAGTGGTTGGTGTAGACGATGAAGACGAGGACCATCTGTTCTGGCATCGTGTAGGGAAATTCGTCAAGGCTACGTGACACGATCCGTTTGATGCTTTTCGGTATTACATACCCGCTGCGCCATCCCACACTAAAGTACCACTCGTTCTACCGCCGTTGTTCACTCGATATGCCTGAGGAAACTTTGACTTGAAGTTCATCCTCGCTGCACGTGATCCGCTAAGCAACTGTACCGCCACCACGGTACCCCTTTCACTGCTGAGGTTATTCAATGGCCAGTTGGCCCCTCTTTTCCTTTGATATTTATACACTGACAATTACAACTGTGTCTCACTTGCTCCCCGATTTCTTCCATCATGGCTCACCCCACCAGGTGCGTTTGCGATCCTCGTTGTGCTGAATAGGGGCCTCATGCCCCCTCAGTAAACCCCAACAGTTTGAAACGCTGCAGCTCCACGCTGGCCAAGCACCCGACCCTGCCACAAACGCTCGGGCAGTTCCCATTTATGCCACGACTAGTTTCGTGTTCAACGATTCCGCGGTAAGCTGGGCAGCGTCCGCGACGAGGCGCTGACGCTGACAATACCTACCCGTTCCGTAGCAAGCGGCGGATATTTTCGGTTTGAGGTATGTTGGTCAAAGGGACCGATGATCTTACTTTGAAACCACCGTACCCGTACGACAGGACGTTTGCGCACGCCTATTCACGCATTAGTAATCCTACCGTCGTACGTTTGCCTCATACTCCGCATTGGCGGGAGTTTGTAACGCACCCTCTCTTTTTGCAGGACGTATTCGAGAACCGCATGGCGGCACTCGAGGGCGGCGTAGCAGCCGTCGCGACGGCCTCTGGCCAAGCTGCTCAATTTTTGGCGATATCCACGCTTGCTAGCGCGGGCGATAACATCGTTTCTACGTAAGTACTTGTATCGCAGCATCTATGTACTGGAGAGCTCTCAACACAGACGGATAGGTCTTATCTGTACGGAGGGGTACGTCGGTATCCTCTCGTTATGACTCGCACTGATTGATGTTCTTTGCTTCGAAGACGTATAACCAATTCAAAGGTCCATCAGATCGAATTGAGCCCTCCTAACCAGCCACTGAGAGGTTTCTTGACAGTCACTTTTAAGAAATACGATATCGGGGTCAAGTTCATCAACGGAGACAACCCTGCAGACTTTGCGACAGCCATCGATGACAAGACGAAAGCGATCTTTGTCGAGAGTATTGGTAACCCAAAGTATAACGTTGCCCCGATACCAGAGCTTGCCAAGGTTGGCTGCCTACATATCTTGAAGGGTGAACAGTAATGACATCATCGTGCACCAGGTCGCTCACGAGAATGGTATCCCATTGATCGTCGATAATACATTCGGGATGGGAGGTTATCTCATCCGGCCAATTTCCATGGGCGCGGACATCGTCTGTCCGTGAATTCACTGCGATTGATGATCAGCCCCTCATGATGAGTCCCCTATAGTGCACAGCGCCACCAAATGGATTGGAGGTCACGGGACCACGATTGCCGGCGTCGTGATTGATTCTGGTACGCGGATTTTGGCTCAGCACATGAATGCCACCTCATTTCAATGACAGGCAAGTTTGACTGGACCCGCAGTGGCAAATTTCCTTCGTTCACGTCCCCGTCGGAGGGGTATCATGGGCTGAAGTTCAGTGAAACTTTCGGACCTGTGGCGTTTGCAATGAAACTCCGGGCGGAGTACATGCGTGACATCGGGCCGGCGTTGAATCCCTTCGGTGCCTTCCTCCTCATCCAAGGTCTCGAGACGCTGAGCCTGCGTGCTCAAAGGCATTGCGACAATGCGCTTGCCCTGGCAAGGTAACGATCCCTTTTCCTCGCTGTATCGTTTCTCGGGATTTCACGTCGAATTGTACCCGCAGATGGCTCCACAAACACCCCAAGGTCGTATGGGTATCGTACCTCGGATTGATGGACCACGAGTACCACCAACAGGCAAAGAGGCTGCTACGCCCCAACATGTTCGGCGGTGTGCTGAGCTTTGGCGTTAGAGGCGACCTCGACGTCGCGCGCAAGGTCGTCGACAGCCTCGAACTAGCGAGCAACCTCGCGAACGTAGGGGACGCCAAGACGCTCGTGATTCATCCGGCGTCGACGACGCATTCACAGTTGACGGAAGAGGAGCGGGCGGCGACGGGGGTGACGGAGGATCTGATTCGGGTGCGTCTTTGTGCTACCGGGTGATCCTCTGTTCGCGTCTCACGAACGAACCCCTCGGAGGGGATCGTTTCTTTTGTTAGATCGCGGTCGGGATCGAACACATTGATGATATTATTGCGGACTTGGAGCAGGCATTGGGAACTGTATCTTGATGATGATGAGCACAATTCAGAGGAACACGTTTCAGGCTTGTAGTGTTGGTGTGTCTGTACCATAATTGCTATCGCATAGCACGCTAAGCGCGAAATCTGCTGTAGGCAAGCGCGAAAATGGTGCAAGAAGTTACCACGATCACCCTCCCAAGTTCCAATAATGTAGATCCAAATGTGACGCAACTTTCCTCTGCAGATGGCGATAGCAAGCACGGGATCACTTAAACGTTCGATTCACGACGGTGTCTAACCAATCCTGAATGAGCAATATATGTACAGCATTCGATGGTAAGACACGAATCAGCCGACCTGGCCCCAAGTTAGTTCAAAGTCCAGTGGCGTGATGCAAAGACGCCATTCAACCTCACGCTACAAGTATAGAGCATAGAGCGAATTTCGTCAGCCTGGCGGCCCCCTTCCTTATCGTGAACTTAGGCATACCGGATCGTGATGGCCTATCACAACAGGTAAGCCTTGCTCCACGCCGATCTATGGAAGAAATGAGGCGGCTCAAGCATCGCGTTCCACGACGACGACCGGCAGACCTCTCGAATTCGAAACCTTGCAGCTCTATGCAGGACGAGCGCCCGGTCCCACCACCAAGGCGCGGGCAGTTCCCACGTACGCCTCGACGAGTCACGACCGCCGTCTAGCGTGGCGCCGATCTCTTTGGTTTGAGGTGAGCCGAAAGGCATCTCATAGTGAGAGCCATTTTTTTTTTTTTTTTTTTTTGTGGTTTTGATGAACCGCTTTTTCCGAGTCGTGGGCAGGCTGACCGTCTTGCAGGACGTTTGGCCCACATTTACTCGCGCATCGGAAACCCAACTGTCGTGCGTCTGTACATACCGGCCGTCAGCCACCGTCCTGTGTGACCTGTCTTTTTTTTTTTTGGTCTCTGTAGGACGTTTTTGAGAACCGTATCGCCGCGCTCGAGGGTGGGGCGGCCGCCGTGGCGACGGCATCCGGTCAATCCGCGCAGTTCCTGGCCATCTCCGCGATTGCGAATTCGGGCGATAACGTAAGTCCGCACTTGAGTCTTGCTGTTATAGATAGTCCACAGTGACGTTCAAGAAGTATGGCATCGGCGTCAAGTTCGTCAACGGCGATGACCCCAGGGACTTTGAAGCGGCCATCGACGAGAAGACGAGAGCGATCTACGTCGAGAGTATCGGTAATCCAAAAATACAACGTAGCCCCGATACCAGAGCTCGCCAAGGTAGGCAGACTATACATCGTGGCAAATTTGCTTCCTTCACGTCCCCCTCGGAGGGTTATCACGGACTGGTCTTCAGCGAAACGTTTGGACCCGATTGCGTTTGCAGTGAAGCTTCGCGTAGAACTCTTGCGCGACATCGGGCCCGCATTGAATCCCTTTGGAGCCTTCCTCCTCATTCAAGATCTCGAGACGCTCAGCCTCCACAGTGAGAGACACTGCGATAACACCTTAGCACTGGCGACGTACGTCACCCATTTCTTTCCTACGTCCACCCAAACGTGCCATCCACACCGCCAGCTGGCTCGCAAAACATCCCAAAGTCGCATGGATCTCGTACTTGAGCCTCGAGAGTCACCCTTACCACGAACGCGCCAAGAAACTACTTCGCCCCGATGCGTACGGTGGCGTGTTGAGCTTTAGTGTCGAGGGCGACCGCAACGTCACGAGCAGAGCGGGGTCTGATGTGTGTTTGTTCATTCACACACCACTGGCATGTGATACAGGTCGCGGTCGGAATCGAACACATCAACGATATCATCGCGGACTTTGAGCAGCCTGAGGCGCTGAATACTGTGCCGTGATATCCGATCAAGTTCTTGGACTTTTTTTCTTTTTTTTTTCGGGTGTAAGTAAATGTATGTTGTGGAGGGCTTCAATACCTCACAGACTTGGGTATCCGTGATGCCATTGAATCCCCTGCAACTTGTGTCGGCTGTGTACGTCGACGGATGTATTTCGCTGGAGCGACAATGATAGCAGAATGCCAAGAGCGTTCGTGAGAATGACGCCACTGGGTTTGATAAGGAAAAAACAAACCGACTCTGGGTCTTTGGTGAGGTCAAGACTGGAGCAGAGGCAAAGCGAGCAACATCGATAAATGAGTCAAAGCATTGTCAAGTTGATGGTTTAACGAGTACTAATTAGATAAGGCCCTACAAATGACGACTTGTGAACTTGTGGTATCCCAGCGTTAATTGGATGCCACATACTGAAAAAAAAAAAAATCGTGTCATGCCTTGACAGATTTCCCTACATGATGTCAGAATGAAATTTCTTCGTCTTCATCGTCCAAATACCCAGTGACTTCTTCGCTTGTCTATCCGCCGACTTTCTGCATCCACGAATGAGTGATCCGACCGAGGAGCCCCTGTTTGTTAAGGTTCATGCAAGTATAGAATTCATATCGCCGTGCGCCGTCGGTTTATAGAGATGTCGTGGGTGCAGATGCGGCTGAATAGATCTGATGTATCTGGCTCATCACGAGTGTAGATGACAAACTGATTTCCGGGAGACTTCTCCATCCGGGAGCAATGAACTGGGCCTAGATGTAGTATTACTAACATCGCTTCCATCTGATCTGTACTATAAGCTGAGTCGTCGCATCATGGTGCCTCCCATACACCCATCCTGTACGAATTTATGGTAGTACAGCGTATGCATATTGGTCAAACACGTTTGTAGTTCCCCACTGGCAGAAAACGAATGGTTGAAGAGATCAAACCGTGTTGAAAAAGTGACCAAGCATCACTGAGCTATCGAGTCCGAGTCGCATACCGTACGGGGCCCAGTGCGATACTTTTTCTCGTCATACAATATTGGATGCATCATCGTACGCGCACACTCGCGAGCTGATGTCCCTTACCAGATATTGCGCTTTATAGCGCGTCAGGTCATCCAGTATATGCGTCAACTAATTGCTATCACGCTCGGCCTGAGCAAAAAATTGGCTCGGCTTCTGCTGCAGGCAAGATCGAAAATGGTGCAAGTAGTTACCACGATCACCATCCGAGTTACATTAATCTAGATTCAAATGTCATACAACATCCTCCGCAGGTGGCGTATCCAGCAACCACGGGATCTCTTAAACGTTCCATTCATGACAGAGTCTAACCAATCCTGAACGGGCAAGATAACGCCTTCAATGGTAAGATACGAATCGGCCGACTTGGCCCTTAGTCAGGGTTCAATGGCGTGATTCAAAGACGCCATTCAACCTCACGCTATAAGTATAGAGTGAATTTCATCAGCCTAGCGCCCCCCCTCCTTATCATAAATCCACACGTACCCGATAGTGATGGCCGATCCCAACAGGTAAGCCCCGCTCCGCGCCGATCTATTGTAGAAACAAGCAACTCAAGCATCGCGTTCCACGATGACGAC